>VZRR01000856.1:268940-280209 GCA_013398015.1 Oreocharis arfaki
TTATTATTTCCAACCCTGAAAGCTTTCCCCTTCTCCCCTCTCTGCAGTGCTCAGATGTCCTCAGGACACTCCGTGGCCGTGATGGGCATCGACTTCACCCTCAGATACTTCTACAAAGTCCTCATGGACTTGCTGCCAGTTTGTAACCAAGATGGGGGGAACAAAATCAGGTAAAGCTGCTCCTGCCAGGCACAAAATAAATAAAATATTTATTTCCTTTAACCAGATGAGCCAGAGGTGGTTTCCAACTTCATTTATCCAAGGATTCTGTTACTTTCAGTGTGTGCTCTCTGATTTCCAGTAGAACTTGTGCTTGTCCTTCTCATAAAGATTATGTGGATGTTTTTGTTATTGCAGATCAAACTGCCATCAGCTAAATAAACAATCTGCAGGGTTACAAAAGCAGAAGATAACAGATTTGATTTGATTTTTTTGGTTATAGTTAGACTTCTTTGAAATTCTGGGTAAAAAACCCCCATTTTTTATTAAATGACCACACTTCCCAGTTCTTCTGTTTGTTTTAATTTTACCTATTTAGTTCCTGTGAGCGTGTAAGAATGATACAGGGTCTCAGTTATTTTAACTCCAGTTATTAAAATACACTTTTGGGGATGATTTTCTCAGAAATCCATCGCACAGCACTAGGCAGAAGAAGTCTGATTTCATCTGGAGTATCCAATTTCACTCAGACCCCTGGGTGTCTTAATTGTTCCTGTTTTGAAAAATCCTGTGGGGGTGGGATAAATTCTGGTTTGGATCTGGAGTAACTTGATAATGTGGTTTGGGCATTGCTCGTGGTCCCTTGTTTGTTTTTAAACCTTAAGTTTGGGAAGGGAAGTGGTTTTCTGTCATCCTCCCAGTTCTTTTCTGGTTTGGGTATTTTTCGATCTATTTTGTGGTGTATAAAAAACAAAACAAATCAGGATTTCTGGTTTGGCATCGCTCCCTCCTGGTAAAAAACTGCTGCTGATCAGCAAGGTCAGATGCTTTATTCTGTTCCTGCATTCCCTAAGTGAGGAGTTTTGAGGATATTGTTCAGTGTTGGACCATTCTGATGTAGAAATTGGATCCAGTGTTTCCAGTCTCGGCATAAATGCAGGTGCTTGGGGTTTTTTAGTGTATCTCTCTTCAGGATTTTCTGTCAGGAAAAAGAGCAAGCACCACATCCTTATGTGTATTTCTGATGGAAACCCCCCCTCCCAAAAAAAATCCACGTCTGATTTTTCCTGCCTCCTTTGTACCCCTGAAGAGCACAGAGGCTTTCCCTGCTCTCCGCTCTGCTGTGGGTACCTGACACATCCCATGGGAATCCCACTGAAAGCTGCTCCAGCCCCGGATCCAGCCTGATTCCCGCTGTGCCAGGGCTGTGGCTGCCACCCTGCTGAGCTTTTGGGAACATCGAGTGGGGTTTTAACCTCCCCCTGTCCCCTCTGTGGCCACCGAGTCCCTGATGTCGGTGCCAGCCCGGGCCGGGGCTCCCGCGCCTTCCCCAGCCCGTCTGCGGCCATGGAAACGGGAGAGGGGGAAACCGGGATGGATTGAGCTCCCTGGGTTCTGGCTGGGGACACAGATCCCACGTGGGGAGAGCTGAAAAGGGAGAGGAAAGCTTGGGAGGGCTGAGAGACCAGGACAGGTGATTTATCCTCCCCCCTAAAATCGAATTCTGAAGGGGGAGGGTATTAAAAAGAGAGTGTGAAATCTCTCTTTAATTAGTCACATAGTAAATTAATAAACGATTAAAGCTTTCCAAGTTCATTAGGCTCTGTTCATTTCTGGCTCTTCCCCAATCAGACAGTGCACTAATGGCTTTGCCTTTCTGGTTTTAATCAGCTCTGTTTTCAGCTCCTTGATGGCCCTGGAGCAGGAACAGATGGAAAAGCTTCAGGGAAATACCCAACACATTCTTTAAGGACGTTTTGCAGTGAATTTGTTTCATGGCCCTGTAAAATGGAAACCTTTAAAAGCCCTTTAGGACCATGTTTTATTTCCCCCTGTTCCCCTGAAGCCCAAGGAGGTCTAACAGGAGGCTCTCGCTGTGTTTTTGGGGGCAGGTGCTTCATCATGGAGGACAGGGGGTACCTGGTGGCACACCCAACCCTCATCGACCCCAAGGGCCACGCGCCCGTGGAGCAGCAGCACATCACACACAAGGTCTGCCTGCTTTCCCTTGTCCTATTCCATCATCTCTGATTCCTGAGCTGCTGTTTCAGGTATCAACTCCTGCCTTTCCCCCTTAGGAGCCTCTGGTGGCAAACGACATCCTGAACCACCCAAACTTCGTCAAGAAAAACCTCTGCAACAGCTTCAGCGACAGGACCGTGCAGCGCTTCTATAAATTCAACACCAGCTTAGTGGTGAGTGTGTTTTTCTATCTGGTTCTGCTTCTGAGTGTACTTTGGTTGGGTTGGGTTTCTTTGGGTGGAAGCTCAAGTCCCTGCCAGGCTCAGCAGCGGGGCTGGGAGCCAGCCTTCCGTGGGGATTGGCCTCCATTCCCCCTCTCCAGACACAAACCAGGCTGCACAAACAGAGTTCCCTGACATCCAGGGGTTGTGGATGTGATCCCTGGCCAAGCGTGGCTGCTGTCTGCAGGGCCTCAGCCAGCATCAGGGAAGGAAGGGCACTTTGCTTCCTTCCTTCAAAGGGTGAGGATTTTCCAGCTATGGCTGGGATGTGTTGCTTTGGATGTGAGCTGACCTCCGCCTCCAGCTCTGACCAGCATCACGTCCTCCTGGGAGGTTTCTGATAACTTCTCTTTAGGTGTCCCAATAAATCCATTTACTGGTGAGCATTCCCGGGCTGTCATTTGTGAGACTGAAATCTCTGGGGTCCTGCACACTCTGTGCTCCCCCTGGATCCTGTGGGAGCTTCCTCTTGTGAGGAGTCTAAACCAGGGGCTGTCATCCGTCACAGAGCCACAGATCCACCCTGGCCAAGTCCCTCCAGAATGATTCCAAAGCTGTTACACTCTGTGGGAGAAGCTGCTCTTGAAATACTACTTCTCAATTACTACTGGGAGGAGAAGGTGGGAAATGATTCAAAAATATTTGCAAGTCATGTCAGGATACATTGATTTATGTCAAGTAGGCTTAAACATTTTCCCCACACTTGGAATGCCAAGTGGGAAGTGTGGTATTGGGAAGGAAGTTGTGTAGGATGGAGCAGAAACTTGTGAAAAGGAATCAGGAAGGAGTCTGCAGGAGCTGGGCAGTGCTGTGGTGGCTTTTTTCAAGGCTCAGGAAGTTTCCAGCACGTGCTGGTGGCTCCCATCAGAGCCTCTCGAGGTCACTCAGGGCTGGCACAGTGGGGGCGGGTCAGCGAGCGATGGGAAGGAGCGAAATGTCACCTGTGCTGCCACATGTCCTCATTTTCACAAGCTAAACCTGTTCCTATCTGTGTTCAGCAAAGTCTTTTCACTCAGAAGCATCTTGGAAGCAGAACTCACCCACCCCTTCATCAGCCTGTTTTGTGAGGGCAGCACTCCTGCGAATTGCTGACCCCACAGCTCTGTAGGATCCCTTGGAAGGGGAATTCACCTCCCTAAAACAACACTTCACACCACTGACACCTTGTTTTTCCCCAGGGTGACCTGACCAACCTTGTGCACGGCAGTCACTGCTCCAAGTACAGGCTGACGAGGATCCCGGGCACCAACGCCTTCGTGGGAATCGTCAACGAGACGTGCGACTCGCTGGCCTTCTGTGCCTGCAGCATGGTGGACAGGCTGTGCCTCAACTGCCACAGGTGACAGGGCTGGGGCTGGGCTGGGACACGCCCTCCCTCTTGCTTGGTTTGGGCTTTGTAAGAACACAATGAGTTCATGAGTTAATTCAGTGCAAAATCGGGGGAAGTGAAAGAGCTGCTCTGCCTGCGCTCCCTGTAAGAGGTGCAGGGACCTGGGGTGTTGCCAGTGCTTAACCCAGGGGAGGTTGGGCAGATAATGCTGAAAGACACTGAGGGATTCAGTGTCTCAAGTGAAGTGAGCCCCTTTTCTTCTGGCATCTCAATTCCCATGATTTTCCATGGATTGCTGGTTTTTCATTGAGGGGATCCAGGAGGTTTTGCCCACACCATCCTGACGTGTTTGTGGCACTGCCAGGAAGGATCCTCACATCTAGATCTGAGGGATTGCCTGCTTTTGGAATTTCAGGGATGGGTAACAGGGACTCTGTGGTGTCACCC
Source organism: Oreocharis arfaki (assembly GCA_013398015.1). Lineage (NCBI taxonomy): Eukaryota > Metazoa > Chordata > Aves > Passeriformes > Paramythiidae > Oreocharis > Oreocharis arfaki. The sequence continues at coordinate 273,120 of VZRR01000856.1, forward strand.
TCAGTCCTGGTGCAGGACAGAGCCATCCCTGTTCCTGGGGAAGGAGCAGAGTCTCTGGACAGCCTTTTCCACGGGAACTGCTGCTCCGGAGCTGTACCGGGGGGTTAAAACACGGATGGTGTGTGATGGGTTTTGCCTGTGCTCTGTGCCCTGCAGGATGGAACAGAACGAGTGTGAGTGTCCCTGTGAGTGCCCACTGGAGGTGAACGAGTGCACTGGGAACCTGACCAACGCCGAGAGCAGGTGAGAGCCAGGACACTGCAGGAGCAAATCTCTGCTTGTCCTGCTCACCTGCAGGGGATCCAACAGGCAGAATTTTCAGTGCAGTGAAACAGATGACATGCAGTAGGTGAGGATTATTTTAACTGATTGTGCTTTGGGTGCTTTTGTAACACGAGGCTTTGCTTTGCTGCAATGCAGGAATCCGAGCTGTGAGGTGCATCAGGAGCCGATGACTTTCACGGCCATCGATCCCAGCCTGCAGGATGCACTCCCTCAGTGCATCAACACCCAGTGCAACCAGAGGACAGAGAGTGGGTAAGGTGGCCTTCCCCACCCCTCAGAATACACTCCTGTGGAAGTAATCCAATGGAAATAGTTCTTTCTGACGTGTTTTAAAGGAAAAAAATTAGGGGAGAAAAAGTATGATGCCAGAATGAGGTTCTGCTCCTGGCATTGAGGGCTCATTTTTGCTCTTTATGAGTCTCCATGCTCTGACCAGACTTCCCAAATCCTTTCTTCTGCCTTCCAAAGGCTGCAGAGAAATGCTGGAACTGCAGCCAGACTTCACCACACTGAGAAATGCCTTATTGGAGGAGTTACAAGTAGGATTCTCCCTTTGCTCAGGCTGAGTGATGCAGGAAAAAACCAAAGCAGACGGAGTTGGGAAATGGATGCTGGAGGTGCAGCTCCCCTGTATAACCTCCCTTGTGGTACTTGAGCACTTCCATGGAATTTTTTCTGGCTAAACTCACGTGCTTGAGGGTTTACAGATGATTTTGGCCTCTCTCTGTCTCGTGGTTCTAAAGCAGACTGAGCTTTGCAAAGGAGAGGTGTTGAGCTGGAAAGTAACCGTGTCTTGCTTGGATCCTCCTGTGCAGGGATTGCTTTGGAGTGCTGGACTGCGAGTGGTGCATGGTGGACAGCGATGGGAAGACCCACCTGGACAAGTCCTACTGTGCCCCTCAGAAGGAATGTTTTGGTGGCATCGTGGGAGCCAAGAGTCCCTACGTGGATGACTTGGGAGCAATAGGTAACTGAGCCTTTGTGAGCAGGTGCTGCTTTGGCTGTTTGTGTTCCAGAACATGCAGGGGGTTCTGAACATAACATTGACCTCTTGGCCCTGTGCTAAATCAGCATAAAGAGTGCAGCAGGCAGGAAAGACGTGGTGACTGTTACCTGTTGGAAAACCCTGATGTGGAGCTGAGTGTAACTCCACATTCCTGTCTTTAAGATGCACCCTCTCTGAATTCCCTCTCCTGCTCCCAGTGAGCACAGCCAAGCACCCAGAAATCTTTGTAGAGCTTCTCCACATTCCATGTTGCTGATTTATCCCTTCCTGCAGAGCATTTACGGTGTCGTTCTCCCTCTGCTTTGTCCCTTTTGCTTTAGGAGATGAAGTGATCACCCTGAACATGATCAAGAGTGCCCCGGTGGGCCCCGTGGCTGGAGGCATCATGGGCTGCATCATGGTGCTGGTGCTGGCCGTGTACGCGTACCGGCACCAGATCCACCGCCGCAGCCACCAGCACATGTCCCCGCTGGCTGCCCAGGGTGAGCTCGGCTCAGGGACCAAATGACAGCGTGGGGATGAAAAAACCCAGCAAAACCCAAAGAAAAAGCAATCCCCAAGCTCTCCCCTCGGTTTTGCTGCAGTGTTTCCCTGGTTTTATTCCGGTTTGGAGCTGTGGGGAGCCGGGCCTGGCGCAGGGGCTGTGTCTTGCTGCCCTCTCCTGGGTACAGCCAGTGCTGCTGCTGCTGCCCAGGGAGCCTGCCCAGACCCAAGGGAGGAGATAAGCTAAGCTTTGCCAGAGCTCAGCTGCTAATCCCAGCTTTCTGCAGCTCAGCCCAGCACATCCATTGTGTGTTTATGTTGTGCAGCTGCTGGGAGTGACACGCTTTTCACTCCCGTTTGCCTTGGGTTTGGGGCGTGTCCTTTTTCACTTGTGTTTCCTGGTTCTGGTCCATGTGATGTTCATGGAATGTCTGTGCAAACAGAGACGAAACCACTGAAGCCTGAGAGGCAAAACTCTGTTGGGAGAAGGGATACTGGTGGGAAGATAAAGATCCAGAGGTGAGAACACCTCAGTGGAAGTGTTCCAGGCCAGGTTGGACAGGGCACAGAGCAGCCTGGGATAGTGGAAGATGTCCCTGCCTGTGGCAGGGGGTGGGAAAAGATGAGCTTTAAGCTCCCTTCCAATCCAAACCATTCTGGGGTTCTAAGTCTGATGAGAGCTCTGTATTTGATCATCCCCCAGCTCTGTTTTAAATCAGTTCCTTCAGAACTTGAAAGTGAGTCCCTTTCAGGGGGAGGTGGGATGAGGCATTTTCCTGGTATCCCAGCCCCATCCACGCTGGAAGAAGAGCAGCCCCAGCTCAGACCAGTAACACAAAGTGCTCCCACTCCGTTACTGGGGTGACAGCTGGCAGTAAGGTGATGCAGAACTCTCCTCTCACCAGTTGTGTTTCTGTGTTTGTAACGCTGTGTAGAAATGTCAGTGCGTATGTCCAACCTGGAAAACGACAGGGACGAGAGGGACGATGACAGCCATGAAGACAGAGGAATCAGTAAGTACCAAACCACTGTGCTGTGAAAAACTGTGAGACCGAATCAGCCATTTGTTTTTTAATACCCCAGATGTGGATATGTGAGGAGGCCCTGTGCTGATCAGGAAATACCAGAAAATAACAGTGTTTTAATTCAAATGTCCAGTGCACCTTTAGTCTCATGCTGAAAAATGACATTTTTCACTTTCAAAAGTTAATTCTCCAGTAGATGTGGAGTTTTGCCCCTCACAACCCCCTGTCTTGAGCACTTCCAGAAATAGCTCTGGTCAGCTTAAAAATTGCCCGTGACAGCACAGGGTATGGAAAACTCGTCCCCTTGTTCAGCCTTGGAAAGCAAAAGCAAAGTCTGGCAAGTATGGTCAGCAGACATGGCAGTAAATCTTCTTTGCATGGATTTGGGATGCCTGTAGTTCTCTGCCATCCAATAAAAATGGCACTTGGCATGATCCTGGTGTGCTTTTAAGTTGAGCTGGTGCACCCAAAACTCAGGAGACCTCCAGAGTCAGACTTGATCCCTGGCTTTGGGCCCTCACTAAAACAACACTCAAGATTTGAAGCTGTGTCAACACTCAGAATGGATAATAAGCCTATCTGAGCTTCATGGCTTGCATCTACTGCTTCTCCACGTCCCTTTTTGTTTCCTTTGGAGCCAGCTTGCGGCGCTGCCGCGGGATCCTCAGCACCGGCACAGCCCAGCTGAAGGAGCTTGGCTGGATCTTGACCTGCTCCCCGTTTAAACCCCAGCTCTTTGCCCATCCTCCGTGGCTGGGCAGTGCCCTTTGAAGCAGCGGCTGAGCTGCTGCTGTGGGGTCGGGCAGGCCCCGCTCTGAGGCTGCTTTTGTGTCCCGCAGTCAGCAACACGCGGTTCATCGCGGCGGTGATCGAGCGGCACGCGCACAGCCCCGAGCGCCGGCGCCGCTACTGGGGCCGCTCCGGCACCGAGAGCGACCACGGTGAGTCCTGGGCCCTGGGAGGGTCGGGGGGCTCCTTTTCCTTCAGGAGTCTGGCTCCTTGCAGAGGAGGCGGCCTAAACTGAAGCCAAACAAAAGGCTTTGCTCCTCGCTTTGCTGTTGGATGGTTCTGGCTTGGTTTGTTCTGAGGGGAGAGCTCAACACGGTCCCGAGGGGCAGCTCTGATCTCTGCTCTCTGTGGCAGGGACAGGACCCAGGGAATGGCTGGAGCTGGGCCAGGGGAGGGTTGGGCTGCAGATCAGGAACAGGTTCTTCCCCCAGAGAGTACTGGAGTGACAGGAGAATGGGAATGGCTTCACACTGAAAGGGAGCAGGGTAGATCAGATATTACAAAGAAATACTCTGTGAAGGGGGTGAGGCCCTGGCACAGGGTGCCCAGAGAAGCTGTGGCTGCCCCTGGATCCCTGGCAGTGCCCAAGGCCAGGCTGGATGGGGCTTGGAGCAGCCTGGGACAGTGGAAGGTGTCCCTGCCATGGCAGGGGGAGAATGGGATCATCTTTTAATGTCCCTTCCAACCCAAACCATTGTGGGATTCTGTGATCTTCCAGCACCTTTAAGCAAATGCTGGTCACCATTAGGCTCAGGGGGCTGGGATGTGTCTCCCCTACCCTGAGACTAAATCTCCTTAAATCTGGAAAGCTGCTAGAAGGGTGTAATGCTGTTGACTCATGAGGAGGCTTAATTTATTAGGAAATGAAGAGGAGGAGGGCTAGGCAAGGCAGTCTGCAAGCTGTCAGCTCTGCAAGGCCAGGGACCTGACAGCAGACCTGGCCCAGCACTAAGACATTGGTTGCACTAATGGAATTGGGACAGGAAACCCAAAGGCCAAACCCTTGGAATGTAGATGAACAGATGTCTCCTAGACAATCTTGCTCTAGGAGGAATTACCCTGGATTTAGGGTGAGATTACCTGTGCTGAGGCAGATTTGCCAGATTAATGCTCCCTCTGCTCCTTTTCTTGCAGTCCCAGCAGATCTTTCCCATCTTTTAGTCATCCTGGGTTAGCAGGGGAGCTGTCTACCTCCATCTGGAATGTGCACTGCTATTTTTAGTTCCTGTAATTCCATCTTCTTCAAAGGGCTGCCCAGGCTTCTTCCCCAATTCTTCCATGCCAGCTCCAAGCCATGACTCAGAGCATGGGAAATGGGAGGCAGCTTTGGGGACTCAGCTGCTATTTTTACCACCCTCCTTTTAGGTGTCTCCAGCTGAAAACCTGACCGAGATGCTCAGGAGCACCAGTGCTTCCTCAGCCTTTAGTCCTTGTTTTTTTGAGAAGGATTTCTTTTCCAATTAAAAATTAAAGCAAGAACTTTTTCCTTTTACATTCTGTTGGTGTATTTGCCTTTAGAAATGCTCAGGGGGAGTTGCTTGCCCTGCAGCCTGGTCTGAGAGGGAACAGCTGGTTTGGATAAATCCAGATCTCCCAGGAACTGGAGCACCTGATTCCAAGGCAAAGGACAGAACATCTCCAAGGGAGTTGTTAGGAGATGGATTCCTCACTGGGAAAGCAAAGGCTGCTAGCTGCCTTCCCAGTGACACCATTTCCTTAGGATATCCCAAGGAATGCGATGTCTCATCACTCCTGATCTGGATTTTAACTCCTCAGACTCCAGTAGCAGATATTTCAGCCACAAGAGAGCCTGGAGCTGATTGCTCCATGTGTGTGAGCCCAGCTGGAGGTGTCAGTGCCCTCTGGTTCGTGGAGCTGCTGTGTGGAACCTTTCCCAGGTGCATCCCATGGATGTTGTTAACTGTGACAAGCTCACCAGCATTAAACACACGTGCTTGGGTTTTGCAAACAGCTGAGAAGTGCTCTCATGCTTTTAAAAATAAAACACAACACCACGATGTGAAGAAATTTTGCTGCTTCCAGATGCAGTAAGTGAGAATCCTTCCCAGGAAAGATGTAGGGATAGAGGCAGGAATAGAGAGAATTACTGGGAGTGGATCCCACCTATTTATTGTCTGTTTAAAAATCCAGGTTAGATCTTAACAGATTTGTTGGGGGTGGTATTTTTCATGTTCTGCTTTGAAATCAGTGCCAGCAATTCTGTCGTTACAAACTATTGAACACGGGGGTGTTGTTTCTCCTTGGGGTGGCACAAACCAGAGGTCCCCAGGGGTGGTGGCAGGGAAAGGGATGCATTATGGATTTACAGGAGAGGATGAATTTGTTGGAGTTTTGTTCTGTTAATTAAAAAAAAACTGTTCTACACCCTCTGTGATTCCATGAAGGGTGCCCAGCCAGCCCTGGGAATTCTGAGTGGCAGGGAAGGGATCTGTTACAGGCTTAGAGAAGAGGATGAGGTTTCTGGGGCTTGTTCTGGTAAGAAAAGAGTTTTATTCCCTCTCTAAGCACTCTGTTGATTCCATGAAGGGTGCCCAGCCATCCCTGGGAATTGTGAGCATCCAGCCTTGCTGCTGCTCACTGCTGCCGTTCATTCCCCAGGCTACAGCACGATGAGCCCTCAGGAGGACAGCGAGAACCCCCCCTGCAATAACGACCCTCTGTCGGCCGGCGTGGACGTGGGCACCCACGACGAGGAGCTGGAGCTGGACACGCCGCCGCAGACGGCCGCGCTGCTGAGCCACAAGTTCCACCACTACCGGCTGCACCACCCCGCCCTGCACCACAGCCACCACCTGCAGGCCGCTGTCACCGTGCACACCGTGGATGCCGAGTGCTGAGGGGACACCACGGCCACCAGCTGTGGGTTGTGGCACTGAGGGCACCACAGCCACCAGCTGTGGGCTGCTGGCACTGAGGGCACCACGGCCACCAGCTGTGGGCTGCTGGCACTGAGGGCACCACGGCCACCAGCTGTGGGCTGCTGGCACTGAGGGCACCGCGGCCACCAGCTGTGGGCTGCTGGCACTGAGGGCACCNGGAAGGGATCTGTTACAGGCTTAGAGAAGAGGATGAGGTTTTTGGGGCTTGTTCTGGTACGAAAAGAGTTTTATTCCCTCTCTAAGCACTCTGTTGATTCCATGAAGGGTGCCCAGCCATCCCTGGGAATTGTGAGCATCCAGCCTTGCTGCTGCTCACTGCTGCCGTTCATTCCCCAGGCTACAGCACGATGAGCCCTCAGGAGGACAGCGAGAACCCCCCCTGCAATAACGACCCTCTGTCGGCCGGCGTGGACGTGGGCACCCACGACGAGGAGCTGGAGCTGGACACGCCGCCGCAGACGGCCGCGCTGCTGAGCCACAAGTTCCACCACTACCGGCTGCACCACCCCGCCCTGCACCACAGCCACCACCTGCAGGCCGCTGTCACCGTGCACACCGTGGATGCCGAGTGCTGAGGGGACACCACGGCCACCAGCTGTGGG
>VZRR01000856.1:290263-364684 GCA_013398015.1 Oreocharis arfaki
TGGCGAGGCGGCTGGCGAGCACCCGCCGCGAGCTGGGCAACCGCCGCAAGATCCTGCTGCGGAACCTGCCGGCCGAGAGCAGCAGCCAGGTACGGCCGCCAGCGCTGCCCGCAGCCGCCCGGCGGCGTGGCGCGCTCCCGCCCGCGCCTCAGGCAGGGGCCGGCAGCGGGGAGGGAGGCTCGGGACAGCCTCAGGTTCCCCGCGGGGCTCGGCGGCCGCGGGGCGCTGCTTCCTCCCAGCGCTGCCCCCTACGGCGCGGGTTGTGTGGGGCGGCTTTGTTACCTGCGGAGAGCGGCTCCGGCTCGCCCGTCCGCGCCCTCGCCGGGGGCCGCGCCGGGATGGCCGGGCACCACTCCCCGCGGGGAGCCGGGGTCGCGGCCCGGGGCGTGAGGGAGCGAGGCGGGGGCTCGGTGTGGGTGAGCGGGTAACGGGAGCGCCGCCGGGGAGGCGGCACCTGTGTGCGCACAGGTAGGGCACTGCAGCACAGCCGCTTTCGGTGCGAAATCGGAGCTAAAAAGCTTCCAGACTGGCTTTCTTTTTATTGTGACGTGAGCCAGCCGTAGCGAGGGAAAGCGGTTTTCCGCAGTCTGACGGTGGTTTAGGAAAATTCCGCTCAAATTGCTGCTGTTGGTAGGAGATGGTCGCTGAACTCTTCAACCGAGTGCTGTGAGTCAGATGCTGAGGTGATTTAGCTGCACATTCACTTCACCAGCTCCAAACGCACAACTCGATGCACGAGTACTTTTTTTTTTCTTTTTTTTTTTAAATATAACTGCGGCTTTTGTTCTGCTCTGCTCCTCGCCTGTCAGCCCCCTCTGTAAAGCACAGGTGGTTCTACTACCTGCGGGAAAGAGCAGCACGTGCAGGCTCTCGGTTCCTGCATAACTCCGGCGGAAAAAGGCACTATTCATTTTGGAGAGGCTCTTTGAGCGCCTCGCTGTAATCCGACCCGCAGCACCCAGCCGGCCGCTGCACTTTGGGGCTGTTTTGTTCTCCCGTCCCCCCCGTGCCTCTCGGTGTGTCTGGCCCTGCTCTGGTGGGGTCGGGGATGCTTAAAAGTTGAGAGATGACAGCTTTGTTAGGGTGCTTTAGGCACCTCTATTTATAGGAGCATGAGGAGCTGATCGATAGCAAACTCCCGGCTTGGTGAACGCTGTTAATCTTCGTCGTGTCTTCGTGAAGTGCCGGTGTTGACAGAGAGGGCTTTGCTGGTTTGTCACCAGATGCTTGCTGTGGATGGCCGGGACAGGAGCTCTCCCTGACGCTCCAGTTGTGTCCCTTGCTCCCACTCCAGGTCCTCCATGAATTCCCATGTGGGAATTCACCTGTATGGAACGTGTCAAGTTTGGCGTTGCTTGCTCAGCCAGTGTGAAATACCAACATTAAGGTCAAATTCGGCAGCCGCGGAGTTTTCTGGAAGTTTGCCTTTTTGTTTTGATGGCTTAAAAGCGGCACTTAGATGCCCTTTTTTCCATGTGTCGGGTTCTAATGTTGCCCTTTACACCATGTACGGATCCTGAAATGCACTTTACAAATTGTCGTTCTGGTTTTTGACATTGTTGAGCTACTGGTGTCGGTAATAAAGGCAGAAGAATTGTCTATAGAGAGGAAGTTTCTGTCCTGGGGCGGTTTTGGAAAGAAGTTTGTTTGTGGTCAGGCACGTTTAAGTCTACCTGTGTATTTGGCTGTCGTATATTTCCAAAATTACCATGAAATCTAACATTTCTTGTTGCCGGTTAACACCCGTGGTAAACATGGGCTTGTCTTCTGTTTTCTCCTTGAAGTAATGGGTGAGCCAAGCAAAATCAGATAAACTATTTCTGACCTGGCCAGTTTATTCGCTGTCAAGAGGGAGATGAACATCACTGTAATGCAGCCAAGTCTCCCAGAATAGGTTTTCATAAATGTAACTATTCATCTCTAAGCGTTGGGGTGTTGGCTTTGCTGCCATTTGTTGTTAAGTGAAGAGCGAGGCCAAGATTTACCAGAATAGTTCTGAAGTGAAAAACAACTGTTCTGATGATAGAAAGAGCTTGGTGGAGATACTCAGCTTTGTCAGGAAAGCAGGAAAAAAACTTATTTTTTTAATATGAAGTTACATAATAAATATAATTCCTCTGCCAGTTGTAGCTACATATTAACTTTATTACTGTACTCGTAATCTTCGATTACCTTTGGAGCCCCACCTGTGTTAAACTAAATTAAAAAAATAAATCACTCTCAAGGCCACAGAAGAAATGTCTCTTAGCCATGAGGTTTCTGAACCAGAAACAGGTTTGCAGTCTTAAAAACCAAACAGAGCTCAACCTACAAATAGATGCCTGCAGAATCGGTGGTTTTTTAGGCAATTCTCTCACTGCAGCCGTGGAGAAAGGGGGTTTTGTGGCAGATCTGTGGTAAACATCTTTACATCTTCACTGTTCTTGAAGGCAGAGTTTCCATTTGCTGTTCAGTTGGCAAGCTGATTGATGTTGAACTCTTCTGGAGCTGCCAGGTGGTTTCCCCACATTCATCCTCGTGGGATTCCTCCAACACAGTATCAAATGTGTGGTGTGATAATGACCTAGAAACGGCCATAGACTGTTGCTGACCTCTCTAAATCTTCAGATCTTTGATATCTGTAGCAGTGACTATGTTGTAAAAGCAGAATTCAGTGCTGAGGGTGGAGCAGGCAGTGTGGAGGGTCACAAGAGGCTTTCCTGTTCCTCCATGGAGCTTCACTGGGATACGTGCTCGGAGCAATGATCCACTCTGCTCCTGCAGCCTTGGCAGATCGCACTCCTCCAACTCCAGTTCTTCTTGCCAGAGTGGGGAAGGGTCGTGTGCTCTTAGCAGAGCAGTCATTTTGTGGCTGCATTAGGGCAGGGCAGTGATAGGGGATGTTCTACAGTAATACTGTCCCCTTGGTGCCAGTCCTTTTGAAGAATATCAGATAGTGAGCCTGTTCTTGTTAGCATTAATGGCCTCTGATGTGGTGGTGTGGTAAGACTGATGTTGGGAGGAGGAATTTTTGCCGAGAGACTTAAAAGTGAGCGTGGTTGCAGTGATTCCTTTTATTGTGATCAGTGCCTGGCAGCGGATCAGGGATCTCTCGGTTGGAAGTCTCTTGGATTGCCTTGTTGTGCGTGCATCTCCCTGAGCCACCGGCCCTGATCAATCATCCATTCCAGCAGCAAGGAGCACGGTCCCACGGGATGTTGTAAGAGCAGAAACTGCAACCAGAAGGGCCTTGGAACTATCCTAAAACTGCTCCCAGTGCTCTGGAGGCGGGATGACTGCTCTGAGCAGAGGGAAGGAGGGAGATAACACCTTCCTCTCTCCTTTTCTGATAAAGAGATGCCAGGAGCTTGGAGATGACCAGAATGGAAGTGATGTTCCTCACTGAACAGGAAGTTTTGTTTTGCTGGAGTTTGTATTGGTTTTACCCCAGCCAGCAGATAAGCACCACACTTTCTCACTTCTTCACTGCTCTGGTGCTGAGGAGAATCAGGGGAAAAGTAAAGCTTGGGAGTTAAGAACAGTTTAATTATTGAAGCGAAATAAAACATAGTATATCTAAAATAATATAAAACTAATAATACTAATATTAATTGTAATAAAAAGGAGAGAGAGAGGAATTAAACCCAAGTGATGCCCAGTAGAGTTGCTCACCACCCACTGGCTGATGCTAGCTGCTCCCAGTTTATACACTGGGCATGACATTCCGTGGTGTGGAACATCCCTTTGGCTGTCCTGGCTGTGCTCCCTCCTGGCTTTCCGTGCATCTGTGCCTGGGAAACTGGAAAGTCCTGGGCTTAGAGTAAGCCGTGCTTAGCAACAACTGAAACATCCCCGTGTTATCAACCTTAGTCTCATCCTAAAGTCAAAACACAGCACTGAACCAGTAGGAACAAAGTGAATTCTGTCCCATCCCAAACGAGGAAAATGGCGTTAACTTCTGTTTCTTCTGCATTTTTTCTGTAGTTACCCCAATGGATTACAAGAATTGTTTTTGGTTTCCCCCAGTTTGCTGTTTTTTCAGTGTTAGTGGCTCCGTATTTATGGCTGATGAACTTCCGTAGGCGCAGTGTCTCATCACTGGGACACAATCAGCAGACTGATGTGGGATACCAGTTCCTATCCCGTGGAGTTCCTGCTGGGAAGATGAGACCTTGGGTTATTCATCTTTTTTTGCTCATCATTACTGAGATTTGTAGCCACATGTCCAGTGTTCTGTGCCAAGATCAGCTGCCCAGCAGGAGCTGTTGGCTTTTTGCTTCCCCTCTGTACAGATAAGAGAAGATGCTGTGGAAGGTGCACTTGCTCCCTACCGTTTTTGGGTTGATTATCCCTAAATGCCACCATATTACAGTTCTACACAATAAATCCAGTGGAGGGGACGCTCTACTTTAATGTAGGACGTGCAGCAAAGTAGGGCTGGGTAATTATTTTAACACCCCATGGTTCTCCTGGGGCGTACAGAATGCAGAGAACAATGGAACACTGAGGTGTTGGTACAAAACCGGTACAGTCCACCTGGGACAGGGATTTATTTGGTGTTCTGGGGCCTGGTGGACCCGTTGAGTTTTTTTCACTGGTGTCTTTTCCTGTTCAAAAGCCAAATCACTGCTTAGCATGGTGCTGTTTCTGTATATTGTAGCATTTCTTTTCCTTTCTCCCTGGATTAGCCGTAATTTTTCCTTGTTCCTTTTTGATGGAAAGCCTTTAATGAGGTGTGATGATTTGAGGAAGTGCTCTCTCCAATCTGTTGCATGCCAGACCTTTAAGTAGAGGAGCCTTTGTGTTTTCATTACGCCTCTGTCACACTGCCTGAACATGAAAGGCACATTGTGGAGAGGGAGCAGCTCTCATGCCTTACGATGTATGTCTTAAAATTTTCTTTATTACGTTTCTTTTGCTTTGAGCTCTTGCTCTCTCAAGTTACCTCTTTCTATGTCCTTTCCCTCTTTTATTTAGCTCTCAACACCACCCAGTATACCCAGGATGATGGAATTAATTTCCAGTCCCATAGAGATCCTGTTACCAGCACTCTCAAAAGTCTCTGGAAGATCAGAGGAAGAGGTTTTCCATTCCATTGAGAAAGTCTTGTTTTCCTGTCTTCACATTTTCTTACATTACTTCCCTAAAGATCTTTGAGGGCTGTGATCTTACAAAAGTGAGAATCAATTCTCAAACTCAAAGGTTTGTCCCACCAGCAGTTTATGGCCTGGAATGGCAAGCTTGAATCCTTCCATGTTTCCTGGTTTGGGACTGTGGAAGTGAAGAGGGAACGTGCTGAGCGGGAGCTTTGGGACACACCTCGGTGCTCGCTGCTGCTGGGCAGGTCAACATCTGCCACATCTCACACTTGATCCTCCACCTTTGCTCCTCTGAGAACTTTAACTCAGCGCTGAAAACCACTTGGGAATTGTGAAGGAGGAGGTGTGCTGAGCTCAGTCTTTGCCTGAAACGTTGCTTCTTAGAAGCACAGGGGGATTTACCCAGCAGTTGATGAAATTTTCAGGCCCTCCTAGCTCTGTGGTCAGGAGATGGTTAAAATTACACTTTGCATCAGTCCTTCTGGTTTTTTTATTAGCCCTCTTGTTGCTGCTGAGTGCTCCACTTGCTCTCCAGCAGAGCCTCTGGGTTTTCCCCTGGGTAGCATTTTATTGCTTTTAACGGTGTCATTATTCTCTTGTTTACCACTTATTATTTATGTAATATCTGCAGTGAAATCCATGTGCTGTGTCAGGGACTCAAATATTTAGCAGTCTAAAATTCAAATTAAATGAGCACCCCATTATATCATTTGTAGATTTGTAAAGCTTGTTTCTTCTGAGGAGTTCTCTTTTTCCTGCCCTGCCTGCACAACTGGAAACAAAGCCTTTTTCAGCTGTGAGATAATTTAAAACTTCTTGGTTAGCCAAGTAACTACTTTAAACTTAATTGATTCCCATTTCAAGGATATGCATGTGAAGTTTAGGCCTTCAGCTGCTCAGTGAGAGCCAAGTTATAGACCAGGCTTAGAGAGTGTTTATATTGGAAACTTCCCTAAAGCTCACTGCAGAAATCTGGCCAGGCACCCTTAGAATTGTTAAATATTTTGTTGCCAGAATAGCACAGTTATTACATCTAATATCAAGTCTAGTTTTACATCTAGAGAGAGAAAAGTGCTTGGGTTTGGTGTGCTGTAGGCCTTACATACATTATTGTATATATTTTATGTATTGTTCCAGGTGAGCACTGAGAATTTCTTGGATATTTTTTCCCTCACACTGTGAGATCCTGGGTAGGAAAAGCTGCTTTTGTTAGAAATAAACCACTGAGCTTTACTAATTTGATAAACAGGGCAAATGTGCCTGTGAATAGTGACTCCCTTTCTCATTAAAACAATGCAGGTCCTAAAGCACAAAGATTCTCTTTAAGGAATTCTTTCCGTCTCAGAGGTGGAAGTCTCAAACTGATAATAAGTGCTGAAAGCTCAGGTTGCCAGTTTTTCTGCCCAAGACAGGACAGGGCAAGATCTGAAGTGTTTCAAGACCACATTTACGGTAGTAAACAATCCAGTTTTTAAAGGATAAAGAATGATTTCTCTAAACTCCCTTTAATACATTTGATTTTGCTTTTTCTGCTAATTTGCATGTATGACTTTATTTCTTAGTTACAATTTTGATTTGTACTGATTATAAGATTATCTGCTTTTAAAGCTTTAAGGGGCTGTAGAGTAGCTAAGGGTCTGTATAGTAGCTAAGGATTATTGGTTATATTTCTGTTCCAAGATCAAAAAATCCTGGAATGGTTTGGGTTGGAAGGGACCAGAGAGCTTTAGAACTGCTGAACATTTTTGTTGTCAAAACACAAATTGTCCAGCGTGGGCCTTCAGCGTGTTGGTAGATGTTGCCGTTGTTTAGACTTAGTGGGATGCAGTTAAATGAGGGTTACTGTGGTAGCTGTCAGTCAGTTTTTGTAGATGAGCAGATTAGTTCATTTATTAAAGAGGAAAAAGCCCTTTAGGAGGAGCAGTTTCGTCAGCAGAATGTTGGGATGCGGGTGTTGGAGCATGGACGAGGTGGTGGCAGCGGGGCTGGCGGCCACTGCTCAGGTGTGGCACCCACACCACGTTTGCTCCTCCTGCTTTGCTCCACCTCGGAGTTAAGGGCAGTGCTCAGGGTTTGCTCCCTGCCCGCCGGGCTGGGGGTGCAGGAGCTCCCCGGAGCAGAGCCGGGAGAACGCCGGGAATGGCAGCGAGCGGCGGCTGTTTGTTTCTGCCGTTCTCAGGGAAACATCCCTCTGCTTACATTCTTTGCAAGTTATTAGGGTCGCAGCGGAGGATATACCTGACTTGGCTGACCCCCTTCTCCTCCAGAGTAAACATTCCCTCCTGGCCCAGGAACTGCTTGGACCGCAGGGATCTGTGCTGAGTCGTTCCCGTTGCTGTCCCTGACGCTTCTGCCCTGAGCTGTGGGGAATAGGAGCTAGGAACAACATCACAATGGGAGCACTGTTCCTTCTTTTCTCCCAGACCTGAGTGCCTGGAACATGTTGGAGGTGAAGTTTAGAGAAGTGCCTGAGTTAAAGCTGGCTTAGCAAGCAGAGAAATCTCAGTGTAGCACGCAGATATTTACAGCTGTTTAATTGAAGGAGTGCACATTTTCCTAGAGCTGGCAGGGTGTGTTTTATCTTTGTAAATCCTCACAAACTGTGTTTATGTGAGAAATGCCTTCACAGAAACACTGCACGCCCCCAGTTCCACAGGTGAAGGTCTCAGCCCTGCCCAGAAGACCACAAGAACCAGAAACTTCCTGGCAGAGCCCTTTGCACAAACCTGGCAGCGTCTGCAACCACCTGTGGAAGCTGGTGTTAAAATCTTTACCAGAATTTCGTTGCTTAAATTAGGCTTTATTTTAAATCTCCTTTATGTTCTCATCATTTTTTACATGAGGTCTCATCATTATCCCCCAGAGAGTTGTTCAGTAGGGGCTGGTTTTCCTCTCAAAGTTTCAGGCTGTTACTGGGAACTCGTGTGGAATCATCTGATACCCAGATGACTTTCAAAAGCGGCTTCAGAGCTGTTTGAAAAAATATTTCGTGCTACCTAGTCATCATATAAAATTTTCACCGTTGCTCTTGTAAAACAATACAGGAAGTCAAAAGGGCAAATATGTCCCTCTTTTTCAGAGTAAGACAGAAGTAATTTCTTTGGAGTCTTCAGTGCCACAGCACAACTGAGCTGCCAGAACTGTGCAGAAAGTGTCTTCTCAGTCTCATGTCTGAGAAAGAACCATCTAATTCTTGTTTGAGAGGTGTCCACACTCAAATCCCCTACCTGGCTTGAATTTTGGGCGTATCTTGCATTTCAGAAACCCCATCCTTATCACACCTTGTTAGAGGAGGTGTGGTAGCTGGAGAAATGCTGCCATATTTTATTAATGCAGTGTTTGACAGCTGTTAAATAGTGAAACCAGAGACTGGTGCTCTTTTGACTAAAAGGTGTGCACCTGATAGCCCTCACAGAGAACCCAGTTAACCTTTAGGATCCATGTATTGAATTACCAAACTGGCAACTCCACTCAGCTGCTGGAAATTGGCTGCAATTAAACTTGCAGACAAAGCTGGTTGATTAGTTTGCTCGCTGAAATCATCTTGCACTCTTGTGTATGGGATTTATCCAGCTAAAATAATGTAAATATCCAGGTTAGTGCTCCTGGTTTCTCCTTGGGGTGATGAATGTTCATCTCTGCTTTCTCACCACTGAACTGACAGTAATCTGTGGGGTTTTTGGGGCATGTGCACCTTGGTTTGGGAATAGCTGTAGCAAACTCCTCTTAGACTTGCTCTTACTCACCCCTCTTCCCTTCCCATTAATTAGTGGGAGCAAATAACACTCTTGGGATTGATTCTCTGTTGAGCATCTGTGCAGTAATTGATAGAGGATACTTTCCAGGGGGTACTCTGGCCACAATTATCTGCTGGGTGAAAGAATATCCATTATTAAGAGTGAAAATCTATTAAAGTGAACTTGAGCAGGAAACTGAAGCAACTGTTGGGTTTTGGGGCACCGTTGCTGCCCTCAGTAAGTTTGGTGATGTGATGCTGCCAGCATTCCTTGTCCATGTGGTATTTTAGCTCTGCCAGTTGTACTTCCAAGAAATTGAGAGGGTTTTGCTATTTAATGAGCTGTGATGTTATTTGTCTTTATCAAAAGACAGTTACAGGACGCCCTTTTGTGTTTATGTGACCTCAGAGAATGAAAAGATAATTAATCAAATGCAGCAAGCCGGTTTTTTTATGTGAGAGAAAAACATTGCTGCAGCAGTATAACCAACTCCTTTAAAAACAAATATTTGATAGCGTTTCTATGGTGAAATTTTCTGTTTGTTGGGAAAGTTTTTGGTTTTGTTTGAAATGAGAATGGATTTATACACTTGCTTGGTTTGGTGACTTTTTAATGTGATGTTACTTGTACTTTTTCCTTGCAGGAAATCCACGACTTGTTTAAAGATTATGAAATCAAGTATTGTTACGTGGACAGGAATAAAAGAACAGGTGAGAACTTAAAAACTTTCATGTATTTCAATTCTGTGAGGAGCATCATGTGCTGTGTGTGAAACCATGGGCTGTCAGAGCTTGTCTGGTGCCCCTCAGTGCCTTTTTGGTCACCTTCTACTGAAGCCAGTGAAAGTTGGAAACTTTCTGCCGTTGACCAGAATTGTTTGGTCCCCTCTGGCCTCTCTCAGGAGTATTCCTTAGTAAGTGTTGATTTGGGACAAAGCTGACCTCAGCTGGCTGAATCCTTTTGGAAAACTGGTCCTGAGGCCTCTCTTAGGACAAACCACACGTGCCTGAGAGGAAAACCTACCCAGCTCCAGATGCATTTGCAGTTTGCTCACATCAGGAAACACTTCTGCCCCGTGAGGGTCACCCAGCACTGTTGTAGGTTGTCCAGAGAGGTTGTGGAATCTCCATCCCTTGGGATACTGAAAACCCATCTGGGTGACCCTGCTTGAGGAGCAGGTTGGACAAGAGGCCCTCAGGAAGTCCCTGCCACCCTCACCCAGTCTGGGACTGTGTGGTTGTGTGAAATGCCTTTACGGACTGAAAACCCAAAAAAGTCCTGTTAACCCCGAAGTGAGAACTTGCAGATGTTGTCATCAAAGAGATTCCGTAGAACCTGTAACGTGTTGACTTCAGTGGAATATTTAATTTAGCAAATAATAGTCTGCTAGTAGAATATTTAATTTTGTTCCCCACATATAAAATTTGGTCACGTTACGAGCAGTAAAGTTGTGTGCATCACAACACAGTCACTTCTTGAGTTAATTGCTCATGATGTTCAGTTGATAATCCCAGATTTTAGACTTTATATATATTATATATATATAATATATACAATAGATATATTTATCTCTTTTATCCTTGGGGTAGATCTGCAGCTCTCCCCTGTGGTTTTCAGGGGGAGGGAGAGGTGTGGCTGCCGATAAGCCGGGGTAGGTGATGTCCCCACTCCTGGTCTCTTGCAGCTTTTGTCACCCTGTTAAACGGGGAGCAGGCCCAGAGCGCCATCCGGAAATTCCACCAGTATTCCCTCCGTGGGAAGGAGATCTCCGTGCAGCTCCAGCCAACAGATGCTCTGCTGTGCATCACCAACCTGCCCCTTTCCCTCACGATAGAGGAGTTTGAGGAACTGGTGCGTGCCTATGGCAACGTGGAGAGGTGTTTCCTGGTCTACAGCGAGCTCACCGGCTGTTCCAAGGGCTATGGATTCGTGGAATACATGAAGAAGGACTCTGCTGCCAAGGCCAGGCTGGAACTCCTGGGCAAGCAGCTGGAGGAGAGCACTCTGTTTGCACAGTGGATGGATGTGAACCAGCTGACCACAAACCTTATTCACTCCAAGTGCCTTTGTGTGGATAAATTACAGAAAGACTGCGCCGATTCGAAGGAACTGATCCAGGCTTTCTCCCTGAAGTACAAACCTGTCTTCTGCCAGGTATGTTGGATTTCTGCATTATGGAAAACCAAGGGTGGGACTGCAGTATTGGCTCACTTCATTCTTGCTGTCTTCCACATTTATTTTTCCTATAATCACTCATCTGTTGTGCATCTGCACAGTGATGTGAGTAGTGGTGCTCTACTGCGCTGGGTGTGCAGTGCGTGATCCGTGGTGTCTGGGAATTCTGCAGGGCACTCCAATGAAATGCCAGCAAAATGTTTGTAAGGCATCCCCTTATGGGATTTATTGAAAATAATTGTGTTTTTAAGGGCTTTTAAAGTAAACATTGCTGATGGTTTTATTGCTTGGTAAAGAAAGGCAGAGTATATGAATACCACAAGAGCAACAGTTCAGATGATGTAAAATACATCGTATCATTAATATATTGATATTGAACGTGTTTTTCCCTAATTGAGGAAAGATGCAGGCTTGGGTTCTTGGGTGTTGCCGGGGATAGAAGTGGCACATCTTTTGGAAAGCTTGAGAGCACAGAAGAGGTAGATCCTTGCCTTTGTTGTGCAAAGGTTTCCTTCTCGTGGCATGTGAGATAAGAGACCACAAATAAATGTTGTGGCACAGACAGATCACCAGAAACAGGCAGTAGAAGGAAAGCTTTCCTTGTAGTCACACAGATTTCAGTTGCAGGGTTGTTTTTGTGTTGTTTTTTTTCCCCTTAATTCTCTTGGAAGGCTGCTCAGGGATCAGCCCCAGGGATAAGCACCCAGAGATTCCCAGCATCTGGAGCAGAAGGTCCAGCAGGCTGTGCAGCCTGACCCACCTGCAGGCCTTCACATCCTCCTTAGTGCTCTTTTCCTGCCCCAGGAATTTCTAGTTGGCCAGAGTAAATCCTTAGACATCCTTGATCCAAATATCCCAGGAGATGAATAGATTGGAATTAACTCTTCCCAGAAAATGCCCACTCCTGGCTATTTTGAGCTCGTGCCTGGGAATGTGTCTGGCTTTAGCCTCACCTCACTGATGCCTAAATGAAGGAGCTTTTTCTCCCCGTTATTTTCTTCCTGTAAGAAGGTATTAAATGCTGTAATCAAGTCTCCTGCTCAATCTTTGTTTAATTAGCTAAACAGATTGATCCTTTTAAGTCTTTTCCTTCAGGGCTTTTCTTCCAGCTGTCAAATAATCCGGGGGCTGTTATCGGCTCCCCCAACAATTTTTCAACATCCTTTAAAAATTCTGAGCTTCAAAGAATAAAAGAATTCTTGGAGAAGGATGGGTTTCACTAACAGAGCTCTTCTGTGCAGTTAGAGGCACTTAAAAGTTGACTTCAACCTTTTAAAATCATAATAAAACTTGGGTCACACTTGGTGTGGGTGAGGAGAGTGTTTGTCTGCATTAGGTCAGTAAATATTCCTGTAAAATACAGGAGGGAGGAGGCAGGAAAACAAATAGTTCAGATTTGAGAGGTGAAAAAGGGAAGAGGGTGGATGAATTCTCATCACAACACTGCTAATTAATTATGGGTTTATGAGTGAGATGGCCTGAAAATTGAGGACCAAGAAAGGAGAAGGAGGAAGACCCAAGAAAAGGTGGAAAAAGCAAAAAAGGGGGGATGTGATGGAGCGAGTAGAGACAGAAAAACTGGGAGAGGACAGGGTAGCAGAAACCTCAGTGTGGAGGGAATCTCAATAGAGAATGACTGGGAGAGATACTTTGTGTCTGGAAGACTTTAATGTAGTTCTCGTCCTGCTTCTGTGGATTAGTTCTGCTGGGAGCTCATGCATTATTTCATCATATAAATACAATCCTTTGCCCAAAATTCTTACCTGAACTCATGAAATAAACTCTGGGTTATTTCATCTTGTTCCAAAGTTACCGTTTTTTAAAAAAAATCAATTTGATTTCTCCTCTATTGACAAGAGAAATGTTCTGTCAGGAGGAGCTGAAGCTAAATACTTACACATGGATATTAGGGAAAATGTGTTTTGTCCTTTGCTTCAACAAAAATGGACCAAAAAGCCTCATTTTTTTCTTCTGTCAACTTTAAATTGTCACTAGAAGGTCTCCACCCTTATCTGGATAGGGATAAGAGCTTTTTTTCTGTACCTGTTTACTTGGGAAGTTTAAAAATTCCTGAATCCTTTGCAAGAATATTGGTGGCTGCACTTGGACATGTTAGGGGAGTTTTCAACTGTGTTTCAGTTTAGCTGAAACCAAAATACAGATGTTCCATAGCTTCAAACCCTTCTTTTCACAGGTACCTCAGGTACCAGTGCACCTAAACCGGTATCAGAATAAAATATAAATATGAAATATAGACATACACACATCTGTGTGTATATTTATATACGGAAATATGTGTTCTCCAGAGCTCTGCCCAGAGGTCAGGCTGTAACAGGGCCATTAAAGATCTGACCACCCTCCTTTTATTCCAAATCTTGGACATTGATATTTCTATTGTCAGGGTAAGTTTGTGGTGCTGAGGTTGTTCTATCCAGTGAAATCTGGAGGATAGAATCTTTATCTCTTCCACACCAGAGCTCTATCAGTTTATCATTCCCATTTATTGGGGACTGGAGATTTTTGCCTAAGCTTGGAGCCTCCCTTCTCACCCCGTTTTTTTGTTTGGTTTAAATCTGCTCGTTCTCTCTCAAACTCTGCACACAAAGGCCAGAGCAGTGTTTGCCACGTAAGCCCTTTTCCAGTCTGCTTGATTGATCAGTCTGGCATCTTCTCTTGGCATTCCACACAACCACACACTTCACATGCTCCCAAAAGGCACCAGATACTGGTGGAATTTGCTTTGTTGCATGTTTCAGCAGCTGTCATGCACCCTGACGAACGACACTTTAATTAGTGCAGGCTGAAAAAATGAAGAATAATGATCTTATAATTATCTTGCAAAATAAAAATGGTTGCAGCAGCCAGCTGTATTTCCAATTTGCTCCTCGCTCCTCCTTTGTTGTTTAATGTGTGTTAAATGCATTTCATGGCTGAGGTTCTCCATGAGGTGAGGTGGAAGTGAAGGTGGGAATGGAGGAGATAATGGAAGGAATGAGTAGATAATCATGAAGAGATAAGCATGAAGAGATAAGCATGAATGGCAGAGAAATGAAGATGTGACATCCAACTTATTTCCAGCGCTTTGAGAAAGAAACCTCTTGGTTTGGGGAAATATTAAGCTCGGGTTGTGTCAGCTCTGAAAGATCTTGCAGGGGACATGTGAAAACATTGCAGGGCAGCTGCTGGAATTCCCAGTTTTCTTTGGATGCTGGGAACTGTTGTCGTTGCAGTTTGCCCAGGATGAGGACGGCGGCAGCGGGGACTTCGCCGTGGTGGAATACGAGACCGCGGAGCAGGCGGAGAGCATGAGAGGGGCCATGGATGGGGTGACCATCAACGGCAGGAGGGTCCAGGTGTCCTTCTGTGCCCCTGGAGCACCAGGCAGGAGCACCTTGGCAGCTCTGATAGCAGCACAAAGGATGGTAAGATCCCTGGAAGGCTCTTTGGGATGAGCTTGATACGCCTGAGATAGGGCTCTGTGTGAGGAAAAGGAGCCAAGTTGCTGGGAGCATTTTGGGTTTATCAAAGCCAGGTTGGACAGGGCTTGGAGCAGCCTGGGATGGTGGAAGATACCCTGCCCATGGCAAAGGGAGGGAATGGATGGGCTTTAACCAACCCAAACCATTCTGGAATTCTATGTAATCAGCCCAGTTCAGGCTCCTTCCTAGGCAAGGATGGCCAGGAAGAGGATAAAATATATCCATAATGTACCACAAAGTTACACCCACATAGCTCTGGGATTTTAGTAAATGTAATCTTCTGTAAGAGAAATCATTCCAGCTCAAAACAAAAGTGACTGGGAATGAGTCATTTGACAAGCTAAAACTTGGTTTAAAACAGAGAGGCAAGAATTTGTCAGCTTTAAGATAAATTTCAAGGCAGGAGAAATAGTTTCATTTCATGCTCGAGGTAGAAGAAAGCTTTTTACACCCACATGTCTTATCAAATTATTTCCTAGAAAATTGGATGTGATAAGTGTTACATGGAGCTGTTTTAAATGGAGAGGCAGAAGAGTTCCCTCACTTCAGCCAGCTCAGGCCACATCTCTAGAAAAGAGATGAGAGGTCTGTTACAAGATATGGTGCTCATGGCAACAGTGCCTTTCTTATTCTCCTGTAGTGATAACTCTGGGTTTAAGGGGAAAAAAAGAAATGTGCTTGAAATTTCGGTGGAGTAGTTTGTTAGGTGTTTCATTTGAGGGGAAAAAGAGCAGGAAACAGGGGAGGAAATGGTTTTTTTCCTGTGTCAGATGAAATGTGTACATTGCCATCACACACGTTGGAGGGATTTAAATGTATTCTTTGTTTTCTCCTGCTGCTAACACTTTTGTGTCTCTTCATTGGAGATGAGGAACAATAGGAAAGGCTTGCTTCCAGAGCCAAATCCAGTGCAGATCATGAAAAGTTTTAATAACCCAGCAATGCTGCAGATGCTGCTGCAGCCCCAGCTGCGTGGCCACGCTGTTAAACCTGGTAAGCTGTTTTAAAACAATTCAGAATTAAACCCTGTTCTTAGTGCTGCAAGGCTTTTGCTAAGTAATTAAGTAGAAAAACAGTTTTAAAATCTGTGCAGACACTGTTTCAGTGTGTTTGTGTAGACAGATTTGCATTATGTGAAAGCAAAAGCAAGAGGTGCTCTGCTACGCTCTTGTGTTTGGGTAAAATTCAGTGTTACCTACAAATATCCTTGTATTAGCTCTGTGGGCTCTGAATGGTCGTTTTAGAAACGGGGTTAGAAAGAAATGTCTTTTGCAAGACTTTGCTAAGTTTAGGTCTGCTTCTAGATCTGAATTTTGCAGCCTGAGTCTTTTTCCCGTGCCCAGTGTCAATCTTTATTCTCTTGGCTGCTGCCACAGTTGTGCAGAGCATTTATTACAGAACGAGCCAGAAACGTTTCTGTGTTTGTCAGTAGGATGTGAATAAACATAATTCCCGATATAATCACATTCCAAATGGTGAAAGTGCTCAGAAAGGAACCAGGTAATGAGGAGATGGAGTGGGGAGAGGGCTGAGAGTGTGGTGACAAAACCACACAGAAATGGGGTGTGAAGTGACCACTTGAGGGAAGAAACACTTGAGCTCCAGCTGAATTTAAAGCACTTCAGATAAAGCTGTGGCCTGGAATCAGCTCAGGCACTGCTGCATCTTGGAGTGAAACTCTCAGGTGTGGAGGAGCACCTGGAGGGGACCTTGGAGCTCTCCTGTGCTGGTAATTTTATATCAAAGCTGGGTACATTGAGATGTTTCATAACCTTTCCCAACCCAAACGAGGCTCTCGTTGCTTTATACTGACCTTTGTACACTTGAAAATTCCCTGGAGAGCAAATTAAAAAGTACAGGATAATTCTAAAGATTTTTACTTGACTAATTTGTAAGATGCCTAATTTTTTTGTGTCTTTCTAAAGCAGTTCTTGGAGCATCTGCAGCTTTACCTCACCTCATAAATTCAGCAGTGGGCCCGCCGTTTTTGCAGTTGAATAAAGTTCATCAGGTATGTGAGAAAAGAGCTGTCATCAAAAGAGGTGTTTGGGGAGATCTTAACTTGAGAAATCCCAAAGTTTTAAGGAATTGCAGCTAAATTCTAGTGTTTTTGTTAAGGCTCTGAGGGAAATTATGAGATGGGGGGAGCAGGCAGTGCTTACTGTCTAAAATTGTTATTTTATCTAAACTGAGCTTTGGACTTCAAACCTGCCAGTGTAGACAAAACCTGTTATTACTGGCAGAAAAAATCCTCTTTAAATGAGCTCTCAAGGAGCCTGGCACATCCCTTTCTCTTGGAGCAGCTCATCCACACTCCTTGTGGAGACTTTATGGGTTTATCTGATTCAAACCAACAAATTCAGCATCTTTATCTTCATTTTAAAGCTTGCAGGGACCCAAATGTGCTGCATGTGCCATAAAAAATAGTGGTTTGCAGATGTTGCTTCTTACTCATAAACCCCTCAAGGTTCTCCTGTAATTCCAGATGGACACCAGAATTCCTGAAAGCTAATGGGGAGAATCCTAGGGCTGAGTTTGTGCTAGAAATTGAGAATGTGCACCCACAACCTCGTGCCTTGAGCTGAGCTTCTCTCAAGGATTTCTGCAGCTCTGCCAGGAGCCAAAAATTTATTATTCATAGTGGGGATTTGCACAAATACCTACAAGGGACTGGGGTCGATCACTTGGCCTTACTGTTTTTGATGTTTCAGAAATTCCCATTTAGAAAATGAAATCCTCTTCAGCATCAATTATTTCTCTTGTTCTTTTGGCAAACATAGGCTTAAAGATCTAAAAAAGACCCAACTAAAATGCAGAAATATTCCTTATGTTAAGTGTATTGAGCTTTACTATTTTTTTCTCCAAAAACTGGTAGGTGAATATATTAATTTTGAATAAATGCTGCTTCATTTTGCCCCATCCAACGGGTTACTTTTGTCCATATAAAAAAAATACATCATTCTTTGTGGGTTTTTTTTTAAATTTAAATGACATTTTCAATTGGTCTGTTTAAGTTCCTGCTGCTGTCTCTTCAGCTTGTGTTTCCTTGGAAGGCAATGTGAGTGTTTGGTGCTCACAGCTGGAGCCAGGGATGTTTTACACAATTAACAGTGGGATTGATGATGATCCAAAGGTTTTCCCAGTGGTTTTTGGCTTGGGAGAGCTGCAGCCAAACAACTCTGTGTTTTCTCTGTCCAGAGACTTAAAAGTCTCATTCTCTTCCTGGGAGCTTCCTGTCATTTAATGAGCTCCAAACCTGAGTTTTATAAGGATTTGATGATCCCAGTTTCTTCTATAAGGCACATTTTTTTTTGTTGTTCTTGGATGATTTATTTTGGGGCATTCTCTAAAGCCGGAGAACCAGGTCACTGTTTTATTTTTGTTGCCTTGAAATTCAGTGTTGTCACTGAAACACCTCCCCAGCCACACTGATTCTGCTCCCTGCCCCTCTTGGGTTTGTATTTTATATTCAGGGTAACATAATGAGATGAAACATTTTAAGATAATTATTAAAAAAGGATCCAGCAGAGGGGATCTGAAGGTTGTTCACCCAGTAATCTTTCAGCTCGATGTAGCCTGATTTTTCAACTTGTTGCTCTTGATTTCTCTTAGTTATAAATTATCCTGTGCCAAAATAAAGCATTTTCAGCTTTCTCAGGGATGTTTTCCTCAGTCATCCAGCGATTTAGTAAATCTTGGTGAATCCAGAGCCTTTCCTCTGAGGATTCTGACCAAACTGATTTTTCCACTCTCTTATTTCTGAAAGTTTTGCAACTGGACCACTTTGCTTTGTTGCTGTAGCCAAGTTCAGAAGGAGCAGCCCCTGGCACTGGTGACAATAAACAGCCCTGGATAATTTCTCCTGGAAATCACTGAGACAATTAAAATAGATGCATAACTAATCTAGATATGGCACATCTCTGTTTGAAAAGGCCCATTTCTGAGTCCAGGAGATCATATTTTAGGCATAGAGGGAATTCTTCCCTAGGGAATTTGACCCTGCCACCCAGAGACACAGGCTAGGTTTGGAAATATTTGGGAGGTGGTTTGCAGTCTTCATTCCCTGGTTTTGGTGATCTTTCCTATGTAGGATATTTCAAAAAAACTCAAATTATGAAGGCTGTACTTGGCATGATTTGACACAGTATCCTGTGTATTTATTTTTGTACAACAACCTATAGAACAACCTCTATTTTACCTGGCAGATGATGCTGCCAGCCAGTCCCAGGCCTGTAGCATAAATCATGATGTCTTTTAAAGTTTATTTTAAGCCTCATTGCTGGCCAGAGCTCATAATGCTGAATATACCAGTGGCAGAGCCTGAAGGTGGTGCCCCAAATTTATTAGTTAAGTGGCTCAGTCCTGGTGGCAGACTGATCCAGAATATTTTGAATGAACAATGTGAATATTTTATAGACTTGCCAGTCTGCAGGCACTGTGATTTGTCAGCTTTCTGATGGCTCTGGAGTGGGATTTCACGTCGATTCTTGTCGGGGGGGATATTTTTCTGAAGCAAAATTAGTTCTGTGGAGGAAATTGTTATTTTCCTTTGCTGTGTTAACTCAGAATCTCAGATTTCATCAAGCAGTACCATGTGAAAATGTTTCAAGACTGTTCTGTTCTCCGTGACTGCTGACTAACCCTTGTTTTAATCCTTTCTCAGAGCTCAATTCTGGGGAGCACCTCCAACCTGCTGCTGCAGAGCCCTGCTCACCTGCCCCTGCCCCAGCAGCAGCTCCTGAAGATGGAAAACATGCAGGCAAACAGTGTAAGGCCATCCCTGCAGCTCTGATTCTCTTTGAACAGTCTTATAACTCCTAAAATAAATCGTTTTTATCATCAGGTGGCCCCTCCTATGATCTTTAAGGTCCCTTCCAACCCAGCCATTTTCTGTGATAGAGGAACAGTTTTTAGTGGAGCTGAAAAGGTTGAGAATGCTGAAGTTAGAAAAAGTAGCTATGAACAGATTATTTTAATCATTTACACAGTTTTCTCTTCTTCCTTTTAGAAACCAGGTTTGCTGGGAGAACCTCCAACAATGCTCCTGCAGACAGTGCTGGGGATAGGGGTGATGCCAGCAGTGAGCTCAGGCCTGGCAACACGAGGAGAAGCTCTCAAGTGTAAATGACATTTTATTTCATCCCAAATCAGTAGAAATGCCCAGCTTCAAATTATGCACCTGACTTTGTCCCTGTGTAACAAAAGCAGGTTGTTAAATGCTCTGCTTGCTCAGTTGCTGCCTTTTTTTGTGCACTTGGAATATGCTTTTAGTTAGGGGTGAAATTTTGTGGGGTTTTTCAAAGCAGGTAAATGTGAGTTGCTTGAGAGGCACCACAAATTTGTTACTTGCCTTCATTTTATTATGAAATGAGTTTTAAGGTCCAGTCTGTGACAGGTGTCAATTTGGAATGCAAATTTCTGTGCCACTGATGCCCTCAATATTTATGAGGAGAGATCAGTTGGATACTGGGGGCTCAGCCTGGGGAAGAGATGGTTCTGCAGAGACCTCAGAGCCCTCCCAGGGCCTAAAGGGGCTCCAGGAGAGCTGCAGAGGGACTGGGGACAAGGGCTGGAGGGACAGGACACAGGGAATGGCTTCCCACTACCAGAGGGCAGGGATGGATGGGATATTGGGGAGGAATTCCTGGCTGAGAGGAAGGTGAGGCCCTGGCACAGGGTGCCCAGAGCAGCTGTGGCTGCCCCTGGATCCCTGGCAGTGCCCAAGGCCAGGCTGGACATTGGGGCTTGGAGCAGCCTGGGACAGTGGAAGGTGTCCCTGCCCATGGCAGGGGTGGCACTGGGTGGGCTTTAAGGTCCCTCCCAACTCAAACCATTCCAAGATTTTCTGTTCTTGTTTCCTCCACTGATCCCTGTGTTCTGCAACCCTGGACATCCTCTGAGTCATGGCAGTAACCAGCAGCAAAGAAGAAGTTGCCAGGGGAGAGCAGAAAGCTCCTCTGAATATGCAGATTTTCATTTTGGAGAACACTTTCCAGCTCTTCAGTTAAAAGAATTCTTCCTAATGCCAGTTGAGGTGGGGTTTCCCGCTGTGTTCCCATCCAGCATCCTCTAGGATGTTGTTCCCAAGTTTTGGGGTTTTTTTTGAAAATGACAGGAAGCACTCAGTAAGTTATCACAGGGAATGTTTGGAAAAGTCAGAGTTTTATTGTATCAGCTTGAAATTGAGTGGACGGTAAAGGAACAAAACCCAGTGAAGTAGCTCTGGGTCTGTTTTCCTCCTCCCTCAGTAAACCCCCCCACAAGCAAACCCTCTGTGATAAATCCCATCTTAACAGCAAAGTTTCTCCCATTTATGGCTGGCTGCAGCATCTAACCCATGTCCCATTCCAGCAGCAGCATGTTGTTGTTTCTTTCCTTTGCCATTCTTCCCAAATCAGCACATTGTTGGACAAGCTCTTCCCGGGCCCAACAATGCTCCAGACAAAGCCGAGGCCGTGCCGGGAGCGCAGCCCTTCCCTCAGGCCCTGCCCAGCCTTCCCGCCGGAGCTCTGAGGGCCGGCCACTCCAAACCACCCAGCCAGCTCAAAAACTCCGACTCAAACCTAGGGGTAAGGAGCACGCAGCACAAATATTCTCTTTTCCTTCTTTTTTTCTTGTTGTTGTTGTTGTTGTTGTTTCTTTCCTTTCCCGCGTCTTCGCTGTAAAATTTGCCTCATGCCGGGAGCTTCCTGGAGACGTCTTGAGGTCGTTGCTGTTGTGAATAATAGGGAGAGAACAATGCTGCTCTTTTGGTGGTCCAGCTGAGTGAACAAAGGAATCATCACGGTGCTGGAGGGTGGTTTTTCTTTTTTTCCCATGTGTTTGCCTCGGTAGTGTTTGATGATGAAATTTATCTCAGGGGCAATGTCTCTTTTAAAAGCCGAAGGCCTTTAAAAGAGACATTGCCCCTGAGATAAATTTCCCTCGTGGTTGAATTGCACGATTAATCAGGAATTAAATTTCACTCGTGGTTGAATTTCATGGTTAATCAGGAGCAGTTTTGGTGGTGTGGGGAGGCCTTTGGCTTTCCGGGTGGCTGTGTGTAAATTTTCCACTTTTAATTATCAGGTTTTTTGAAATATTATTTATTCCCTTGAAGGTGAGGTGTTGGGAGGACGATGGGATAAGATTTAAGCGGTCTCATTCTTGCAGGGTTTTTTCCTGCCATCAACAAAATTTAGCTTTTTTATAATATACATAAATACTTGGACATTTATGGGGAAACATGTGCTTAATTCATGATTTTCCTAACATTTGGCCTTTATTTCCTCGTGTCTCCAAGTGAAAAGAGTTGATTTTCCCTTGGCCATGCACTTAATGTTTTCACTCCCAGCATCTGGAATTGTTAAGAGTGATTATTATTCCTTCACTTGCATATAAAAGGTTTTCTTTTGTTTGTTTGTTTTGTAATATCCTTTAGGAACTTGCAGTCTGAAGAGAAACATTCCTGCAAAAACTATTTGGAAGAAAAAAAAAGCGCAGGCAATGTGTCCAGATTGTTGTCCACAGGATTGACTTCAAAAGTTTCATTTTATTTCAAAAGTTGCATTTCAAAAGTTTCTTCTCGTAGGACTAAGCTTTTTCCAAGACCCTGCTGGGCCATTTAAGGTTACTTCTGATCAATTTTATATGAATTTAATGCAAACTGCCCTGTCCATTTTTCAGACTCCCTTGAAAAAACAGACTTCTCTGCTTGGGGAACCCCCAAAAGAAATTCGGCTGAGCACCAACCCCTACTTGAATTTGGCAAGTGTTTTGCCTGGTATCTGTCTGCCAGGTAAGCAAACACTTCATGGATTTCATTGCAAATTTCCACAGCCAGAGTGTGGCAAATACTTACTCTGTTTGCCTGGTAAATCCGGTGACCACAGCATTAATCCTCAAGGAAATCTTGTAGTGTGTCTTGAAATTCCAAAGTAATTTATCCTGGTGGTTAAATAGGGGTAAATTTTCAGAGGTAACGAGCTCACAAACTCCTAGAAGCCTTTCAATTATTAGTAGCACTGATTAATTTGGGGCGCAGCCTAATCTGAAAAGGCAAATTTCACTTTTAATCTTGGAACAGAGCCTAACTTGTGTGGTTTTTTTACAAGCCAGGTGTTTATTCAAGCTGTGTTCTTTGTGTTCCCAGCAGCAATTGGCAGCAAAGCCTCCAGTCCTCCACAGCAGACCAGCCTTCCAAGCAATGTCATGGATGCTGCTGTGTCTCAGGGAACTGCATCACAACATGCAATGGAAAATTATTTCAGTTACTCCCAGCAGCCTGGGGAATACCCACAGGTAGGAATTCCACAGCCTGGTGTCCCTTGGAGCCTCTGGGATTCTCCCAGGGCTGCTCCTTGTTTTCTCAGGGTGCTCTTCCAGCCTCCTCTTGGGGCTGAGCCTCTCCACTGGCACTTTGTCTCTTTCAGTGCTCAGATGTAGCACAAAGAACATTCTCTGCTGAAACCACAGCCCTTGAAAAATTCCTTCTGGAGAGCTTGAACTGGGGGCACTCACTAAAAAATGACTTCTCCCAACCTCTGCCTTGGCTTTTGTCTGCCTTCAAAACCTGGGAGTTTTTCTCTTTGCCTTCCCCAGAAGTTTTTAAGGCTTGAACTTTGGCTGGATCCCAGGGAAGAGAGCTCTGCCTCTCAGTTCCTGCACAGCTTGGGGGATGTTTGCCAGCTGGTTTCAGTGCACAGGATGTGCTCCCCATCTGCCCCATGTGGTGATCAGAGCTTGGCCATGAGGTGCAGGGTCTGGAGAGTGTTGCAGTGCTCAGAGCCAGTTCCACAGGACACTGGGAAAGAGCATTCCCAAATTTTCATTAACCATTCTGAGTCTGTATAAAACTGTAACTGTGTGCACATCACAGCTCAGAACTGCCCCTTCCCCACATTGTCACTGGGGAGACAGAGACTCTGCTGGGCTGCTGCCAGAGGGAGATCTGTGAGCTCCCAAACTCCTGGGTGGCTCTGGAGGATGGAGAGGGTTTGGATTGGGAGGGTCCCAGCCTGGCCAGGGGAGTGGGGGGAGCAGGGTCACTGCACAGGGCAGGGAGCTTTGCCAAGGGCTTGGCACTTCTTGGATCAGGTCTGGTGCCTGAAGGGGCTCCAGGAGAGCTGCAGAGGGACTGGGGACAAGGGAGGGAGGGGCAGGACACAGGGAATGGCTTCCCAGTGCCAGAGGGCAGGGATGGAGGGGAAATTGGGAAGGAATTCCTGGCTGTGAGGGTGGGGAGGCCCTGGCACAGGTGCCCAGAGAAGCTGTGGCTGCCCCATCCCTGGAGGTGTTCCCATAACAGGAATTGTTGTCCCTGCCTCACTGCCAGGGCTGTGGTCCCTCCTATATTTTTTAAGCACTTACCATAGTTTTAAATGTTTGATTTGAGCTTCATCACTGGTGCTAAAGGTGTTCTGATGCTTCTTGGAGAGCTTTGGGTTGTAAGAACTGTAGGCAGACATGGGAGAGGATTTCTGCTCCTCTGTAGGAGGCTGTGCAGCAGTGGTACCAGCATTATGCTCAGGCACATCACTCTACCCAGGCCAGAGTGGATGGCTTTGAAAATGAAGCCTCTGAGGTGAGAAAGAATTTCATTTTCTTGCTGTCTCCACTGGCTGTTCCTCCCATCAGCTTTGGGACACCTGCTTTGTGTGTTGGCACAGGAATGAGGGGCTGGAGAGCGTGGGGTGAGGGCACTGCATGGTCACTGCTGCAGGGCAGCCCTGGCATTCACACCCACAATATCCCTCTCTGAAATCCCACCATCCAAAATCACCTGAAAGGCTCAGGAGTGTGTTAAAATACTCCCACCAGGAAGCAGCACACCATTCATGGCATTTCCCAGTGCTGAGTTGCCCAGGATTGAAGGGCTGTTTCTTGCCCAAGCTGAGGTTTTTGTGACTGAGGAGAAAGACACATTTTTAAAGGAAATACACAGATTAAACCATCATCCAAATCCCACATTTTGCTCCGGGAGTTGCTGCACGCCCGAGCTGCTTGAATTGCACCTCTTGTTACTCAGGTATTTCCATACCTGCTGAGAGCTCATCACAATGGCAAACAAAAAACCCCAAAGAATCGTTAAACCTTTTTTCCTTCCACTTCATGGATGCCATTCTGCATTCAGGAATCTCCAGGTGGATCTTTCCCAGACTACAGCACCTGCCTGCAGGTGGTGCCTGCCCTTTTGAGTGGAGCCCAGGGATCCCAGCCGGGCTTGCAGCCTCCTGCAGCAAATCCCCTAAAGAAGGTGAGAGGAGAGAAGGAGCAGCGGCTGCAGCCGCTTCTTCCCTGTCTGGTGCTGCCCCCGAGTGGAGCCTTCCCTCTGCATCCGTGCTCCAGGGCCTTCCTAGGAATGGGAGAAGTGGTTGGGCCAGCTCCAGAGCCCTGCAGAGCCCTCCAGTCCTTGGGGATCAGCTCCCTCAGTGCCCCAAAACCCACGGGCAGAGCAAGGCTGGGTGTCTGGGAGCTTCTTGGAGAGGTGTGAGTGCAACAATGCCTGGAAGGAGGTAAATGAAGTAGGAAGTGAGGAGAGGAGAAGGAGGAGGAGGTTCACACTTTTTAATCATTTAAATCGCAGGATTTAAATGGGTGTTTGCCTGACCTGCAGATGGTTTGCACTGGGATAGAACCTCTGAAGGAGAGAGAGCAGCTCAGGGCAGCATCCAGGTTACAACAGCCCCTTCACTGGATCCTGGGGGGAGCCATTTTTAAATGGCTTTTATTTGGAATTACAGCTGCTGGCAGCTGCAGCCTGCTTCAGCCAGACTCACTGAGCAAAGCTGCCTTTGCTGGTGCTCCAGTGGCCACTTAAATGTCATCAGTAAAAGGAGTGGGAATGCTTTGGAAGCAGTGAGGGCCAGTTTATGGAATCTGGTTAGGATTTAGAACTCCTGAGGAGTTCCTGTCCCTGTGCTGTAGGTAAATCCCATTGCTCCTGTTTTCATGGATGGGAGAGCTGAGGGGCCTGGCCCTTCCCTCACAGCATTAAATCTCTTGAGTTCAGTTTTGGCATGAGACTGGGCATGACATTCCCTTTTTCTTTGGCATTTTAAAAGGCAGTGCATTCCTTCTAACTCCAGCACTTCCTGACTCCTGGGTGGAGCTGGCTCGGGGAAAACATGGCCAAAGCCTGGCCATGGGCTAGGACATAAAAAAATTGAGTTTCCAGATTCCCAGCATCTCTGCCATGGCTGGAAATGATGGAATGGCAACAGGAGGAGGCAGTCTGGGGTTTGAGCTGAGCAGTACCTCTCAGTTTATCTGCAGAGGGGTTCCTGGGGTGATGGAGAACAGCTCCCTGGGATGGTGCTGTTAATGCCAGAAGCCATAAAAGGCAGGAGGAGCAGGGTCAGTGCCTTGGCACGGACACAGCAGCACAGTTTGCTCCAAACTGCTGGAATTGCAGATAAACCTCAGTGAAGAGGCTGCTCCCCAGGAGGGTCTGTCAGTTCAGAGTGTGCTCGTGTGTCTGTGCTTGCAGGGACCCTGCAGCTCCTTTGGATCCTGCTTTTTTGGGGCTTTTTTCTTTAATCTTGCTGTTTCAGAGGCTCAGGAGGAGCAGGGTCAGGGGGTTTGTGTGAAGCAGCAGTGAGCCAGGACCTGGTGTGGGACAGGGGTGACATCCCCAGGGCTTTTAGGACTGCAGGAGAGAGGAGGGGGGAATATTTAAGTTTTCCTTACAACAATTTGCTGAAGGTGCCCCCCAGGATGAAATCGAACTGAGCAGGGGCAGTTTGAGCTGTAAGTGTGAACTAGCACAGGGTGCTTGGAGAGCTGCTAGGAAAGGTTTTTCCAAAGGGAAAGTGAACCCAGGGAGCCCTTGGGGCAGCCTTAGAGCAGCTGTGCCCTCGCAGGAACCCCACCCTGGGTCCCTCAGGGCTGCCTGTGTGTCACAGCAGGGCGTTGGAGTTGAAATTCAGATTAAAGATCCATTGCTGCTCCCTCCATCCCTCACTCCCGTGTGAAGGCAGGGGCAGGGCCCGAGGTCCTGCACAGACCCACTCTGGCAGGGCTGGGAACACAGATCCTGCCCCCCTGGCTTGGCAGGGAGCGGGGCCAGCACTGTTCAACCCCCTCAGCTCTGCAGGAGGAATGAAAGGTACCTCATTCCTAAAGGCTGGAGATGTCTGGAGCAGCTGCAGGACACCACCACGGCCATTATCCCCCTGGATTTTATCCAGGTGCTGTGGAGGGAGGCCTGGCCCAGGCACCTCACGTGTGCTGGGGCACTGCTGCTTTTATCAGTGGGGTTTTTTTAGGGGAAAAAGCCCCCGTGAGCTTGAAGCCGAAAGAACCAGGCCTTTGCCGTCACTTCCCAGCTCCTGGTCTGGGAATTCCCAGCCCGGAGCGCCGTTTTTTGGGAGAGGTGGGTGTGTCTGGAGTGTCACTGTCCTGTCCTGCCCGCAGGTGGCCCCGAAGCGCAGCTCCTCGTACCTCATGTCCTCCCCCGAGCCCGGCCCCGCGGAGTTCCCGGCTCCCGGCGGAGCCGTGCGCTACTCGGAATCCTCCCTCAAGAAGAAGCGCGTCTATTGATCCATTCCCACGGATTGAGCGATTCCCGGCCCTGCCCGGGGGAGGGAAGGCAGGTGGGAATCCCTCTGTATTTATTGCTGCCTTAACTTCAGACAAGGAATTCTTTCTGTGTGGGGTGAGCGTCCCGAGAGGAGCCAGCTCTGTCGCGGCACAGCCAAGGACACAGGACGTGTGTGACAAAGGTGGTGGCTGCTTTCCTTTGGAGAGGAGGGGACAGTGTTGGCTTTGTCACCTGGGGGCTGAGGGACAGAGCACAGGGACTTGGGGAGCTGGGGCAGCTCCAGCTGAAAGCAATAAAAACCCGGAGGAAGGAAAGCTGATCCTTTCTCCAGTCCTCAGCCTGAGGAAGTTAAAAGAGGAAGTCTTGATAGTAATTATTTTGTATTTTTTTTAAACTCAGAACGTGGGTTTTTTTTTTCCAACTTTCATTTTTCCAGGATTAAGAGTTCTGCATTTACAGCCTATCAGTTTTTACTATTTCTCCTTAATCCTGGAATGGAGCGATACCAAATGTATTCCCAGAGCCTCGGTGATGTTCTCAATGGCTGTTCAAAGGGAGATGCTATCCTGTGCTGCCTTGGAATATTCCTTGGGATCTGGAGAGCTGATCCTTTGACAGTGGAATAACTTTGTCTGTTTTTAGGCTGAGAATCCACAGCTTTTCCGTGGAGGAAGTAATTCCCAGTGTGTGGCAGCATCTTCCTTGCACAGGTGTGGGACAGCTCTTCCTGGGCCACGCCACCTCCTTTCCCAGTTTTGAGTGTATTTTCCCTTTTTTTTTTTTTTTTTTTTAAAGGACTTTTTGTATTTTAGCTTGTGATCAGCTCTGGCTCGAGTTGTTCTCTTCTGCCATCAATCCTTGGAGCTGCAGATCAGCAATCCTTGCTTTTGCCATCACTGTTGTGACAGGTAAAGGAGGAGCCAGCCCTCATTCCAAGGCTTTGCCCCCTTGGAATCCTGCTGCAAATCCATTTGGATTGAGTTCACCGAGGCCAGGAGCCACCTCCTTCTCCCTCTTCCTTGCTAGAGAACCTTGAAGCCATTTTTCTGTACTGATTTTTTAAATTAAAGTCTTAAACTTTGCCTTTCAAGCTTTGGGATGTGACCAGGATCCACATTTACAAAGCTTAAAAAATCCCAGTCACAATCCCTCCTCCCTCAGCTGCTGGAACTGCTCCACAAACAGGAGCCAGGAGCTTTTCTGGGATTCTGCCTGTATGTACTGCTAAATTCACTTGTAATATTTTGTTTCAACTGTTTGTATATGCAACTTTCTCAACTTGTTACACTTTTCAATGAAAATAAATTGTTGGTACTTATTTCAAGTGGATTTTTGTGGGAGAAAAACAGCCCTGGAGTCCTTTAATCAGGTAAGGTAGGAAAAGGTTTTGGTAGTTCCATTTTAAAAACTCCTCTGTTTAATTTTTGATTAAAAAGGGAGGCACATGGAGAAAAAAAAAAATTCTTTATTAGACTTGTTTGTATAAAGAGTAACAAAGTGCTTACAGATTGAATTCAGCTTCTTCCTAAGTGACATACAGAAACAATAACACTGTAAAAATAAATCTGACCTCCTTGGAGCTCATAATTACAATTTTTCATATATATTTATTTATATATATATATATATATATAGACCTCCTCCTATTATTGCCAAAACTTGAGTATCTCTTCAGAGAATTTTCCAGCTCCAGGTGTGGGAGGAAAAATGATGGCCCAAGTTTAGGAGCTGGGGCAGCAGGGGGTTCCAGTTAAACCACTCATGGGCTGAGCCTGTGAGTCAAAATGTTCTTTAAAGAATGTATTGGAGGGGTTCCCACTCCCTGGGACACCCCTGGGTGCTCAGGCCTCTCTTTCCTTTTGGATAATCCCCCCCAGATTCTGGCCATGGATTGGGTTCTTTTCCATCTCCATTCATTCCTTCCCTGCACAACCCTCAGCACCAGGGATGCACATTCACCCCTCCAGGGCTACATCCACTCTGGGAGCTCCAGGGGGTAAGAATGGGGGAGTGGAGTCAGGAAAAGCAAATTATTTATCC
Organism: Oreocharis arfaki; assembly: GCA_013398015.1. Classification (NCBI taxonomy): domain Eukaryota; kingdom Metazoa; phylum Chordata; class Aves; order Passeriformes; family Paramythiidae; genus Oreocharis; species Oreocharis arfaki. The sequence goes on from VZRR01000856.1 coordinate 319,293, forward strand.
CAAAATTGGGGTTCTCACTGAAATGCACAGCTGTGCCCACCTCTCCACGCTTCTGGGGGTGGTATTTTTGAACACTTTTTTATTTAAATACCTGTAAGAGCTCAGGACTGGGGCCTGGTGGGTTAAAAGGAGTTGAGAATTTTGCCTTCCCTATGTTTTTATGCCGAAGTTGTTTTGTTTGTTACTAGACTTTAAGTGCATGTGAAGGATATTTTGTCAGCCAACTTTTAAAACTGTTAATTGAGCCCTCTTCTATCCCCTGGCTGAGCTTTGAGCTGAGAAATGGAGTGGATTTTCCCAGCTCACATCATCCAGCAGGGCAATTCCAACTGTGGCACAACCAGAATCGGAGCAGGATAAAACTGCCCTGCAAGAACAGCAGCAAAGGGAGCTGGAGCTCATTTCACCCAAACCTTTACATTCTTTTAATCCAACTCTTCAATCTGTTGGCAAAAGAATTCTTTATAACCACATCAGCCCAGCCAGAGTACAAATTACAGGAGTAAAAAAACAAAACAAACCAAAAAAAGGAGTAGCCTTGGGCATAGATACTTTGCTGGGCATTTAAAGTCCTGACAGTATAAAAAGAATTAATTACATTTTACTCATAATTGTTTCAAATCCTTGGATCAGGTTGTGGAAGGTGGTGCGTTCGTCGTGTTTGTAGATCCAGCACTTCCTCATCAGCTGATCCACCTGCCAACGGGAACAGGGAATTTTTTAAAGGGATGAAACATTTCATTGGGTTTTCCAGCAAAGACAACGGAGCAGAGTCTCCCTGAATGAGCAGGAGCACCTCAGGTGGTGGGCAGGGTCAGCAGGGACCTGAGCAGAGGGGTTTGTGCCAGTTCAGGTTTAAACCAACACAGCAGTTCCACCTGGGGAACTGCACCCCAGAACCGCCCAAATCAGAGGGATCCCTCCGGAATTTTCACGGATCCAGGTACTACAGCAAGTCCTTGACCACACTGAAGGGACACCACAGACTTGGGAATGTTAGTATCAAAATACATCTTAAAACAATGCTTGAAAACCTTGGGAATGCCTTTTCCCAGCACCTCCTGAAGGTTTTCCTACCCCGAGTGGCCAGGCCTGTGGAACCAGGGAGGTGAGACCCCTCAGGGGCTGAGTCAGTGTCCCAACAGGGACTGATCATCCATCATCCATCCATCCCCCATCCATCCCTCCCTCCATCTCCATCCCTCCCTCACCTCCTCAGGGCAGGTGGGTGGCTGTGGCAGCCGCTTGTCGTCCTGCAGGACCCGCACGAGCCGCGCCACCGTCATCTGTCCCTGCGTGGGGCCGATCATCTTCAGGAATTCCTGTGGGGACAGCGGGATCAGCTGGGAATCCCTCACCCCACAGCAAGGACAACCAGCAGGGCTGGTTCCCAGGATAAGCCCAGGGGGCTGGAGGAAGGTGTTCCCCATGGAAGGGGTGGAACGAGATGAGCGTTAAGGTCCCTCCCACCCCAGATGAGCCCGCGATGCTCTGATTCCTCTTCTTGTTGCCAAAAATAATAGTAATTTTTTTAGAATGATGGGATTTAAGCAGCTCTGGCAGCCATTTCCCTCCCAGCCACTTACTGCCATGGGACTGGACTCGGAGTCACAGTAGGTGAGGAGTTCGTAGAGCGTCACCCCGAAGGACCACACGTCGGAGGCGATGTAGAACTTGCTCTGCAGCAAACACTCCGGGGCGTACCTGGGGACACGAGGGGACAGTGTCACACCCAGAGCTGCCAGCCCTGCAGCCTGAGACCCACAGTCTCTCTATAGTCATGTAAATTAATGTGGGATGCCAAGCAAAGAGTAAGAAGTAATAAATTTAGGTGTGTGTTCTACAGCAAGGCACTGTGAAACTAAAGAGACCAAACCCAAAATAGTGGGAAAATAGATCATTAAGTGCAGGAAGAAATAAACAGCACAAGAGGCGAGTACAGTCCACCAGGTGCCTTTTCCTTGCTCTCATGGTCTATCTTTACTTAGGCCTCTTATAAAAACAGGAAACATTTTGGGGAGCACAGGAGCAGAGAGGTCCCTGGGCTGCAGCCTGGCCCCGAGGCCGTACCAGAAGACGGGGCTGTCGCGGTCGTCCTTGACGGTGTAATATTCCTTATCTGTCTCGATGGCCTTGGTGAGCCCAAAGTCCCCAATCTTCACCCTGTTCTCACTCTCCACGAGGACATTTCTGGCTGCCAGGTCACGGTGCACGTACTGACGGGAGCCCAGGTAGTCCATGCCCTAAGAGAGGAGAAAGGAAACCTTTTATTCCTCAGCTCTCCCACATTTCAATCCCTGATTTTCTCCAGTTCGTGCTTCACATGGCCTGACCACGCTCTGCGCTCTCATCCCTTCCTCCCTTTACAGCTGCACCTTGCTCCTTCCCTCTTGACAACACACTCCAAGTGCTGTCCTCCCTCCTAATCCTCAATGTCCTCCCACCAGAAACTTCACAGCAAACTGGAACTTGGAACCTCCTCATTATTCCCCCTCTGATTTTTGTGCCGGTAGCACCCAAAGCGTGGGAGAGATTGCTTCAGGATTCAGATCCTTGGGGACAAAGAAGGAGAATGGGTTTGTTGCTGATGTTTTCCATCCCCCCTCACGCTGCTGGTGGAACAGAGGAGCTGCAGGCTCAGGGGCCAGCTCACCTTGCAGATCTGAACTGCATATCTGAGCAGCTGCTTGAGATTGATCTTGTTCTTGTTCCGTGGGAGATACTCCTTCAGGCTCCCAGAGGGAAGGAATTCCATGATGAGTTTAATCCCACTTCCTCCTAAAAAACAGAGCATGTTTAGTTTGCAGACAGGTGACCCCTTCTCCCATCATGAACACCAGCAGATTTTGTACCAGCCCAGAGCACCTGCAGCGTTTTAAACATCACACGGCTCATTCCCATCATCCATCCCTGAGCCTCCACAGGAAAACCAGCTCCAGGCAGGACATTTATACATTTTAAAGGAAAACCCACAGATTTTTAATTATTCTACAAGATTTACCATCTTCTGTGCAAATGCCCTTGTATTTGACAATGTTGTCGTGATAAAGATTCCTCAGGATTTCAATTTCCTTCTTGAGGTCAGCGATGTGATTCCCTCCGCTCTCTGGCTTCAGGGATTTCACTGCCACCTGCTCCCCGGTGTTGTCCCCTTCTGGGTCGTACCTGCACAGCTCCACCTTGCCAAAGTGGCCCTGGGTGGGAGAGAAAGGAGCATCCTTGAGGACAACGTTCAGACAGTGAAACCCAGGCAGTGATCTGGGTGTTTGTGTGACACAGCACGGGCTGTGGGGACACCCAGGCACTGATCTGGGTGTTTGTGTGACACAGCACGGACTGTGGGGACACCCAGGCACTGATCTGGGTGTTTGTGTGACACAGCATGGACTGTGGGGACACCCAGGCAGTGATCTGGGTGTTTGTGTGACACAGCACGGGCTGGGGGGACACCCAGGCAGTGATCTGGGTGTTTGTGTGACACAGCACGGGCTGTGGGGACACCCAGGAGCACTGGCTGTGTTCTGTGGGTGACATTCCTCTTACCTCACCCAAATCCCGGATTCTTTTCAAGAACCTCTTCTCAAAGAGAGTGGGATCCACCTCGGTGACGGGTTTCTTCTCCGAGACAATATCGGGATCTAGGAGTGGAAAGGCATCCCAGGTCAGACTCCTGCATGGTCCCAACACTCCAAGGCATCCTTGCTCAATTCCCACTGTCACACCTCTCCTTCCTTAGATCCCACTGCTTTCCAACAGGGAATCCTCCATCCCTACATGCCAGTCTGGATCTGCTTCCAGACCCATGCCCAGATTTCTCCTGGTGAACTTCCCACCCTGTAGCACCTCCTCAGCTTCCATGAGGTTGGAACAAGAAGCTCTTCAAGGTCCCTCCCAAGCGGAATCCACTCGAGGATTCCCTGATCCCTCTCTCCAGGTGCCCCCCGTGCCTTACTCTGCTCCTCCAGTTTGTTGATGTCCCTCATGATGGCCCTGAAGAAGGGTCTCTGGTGGGGGTCGTAGTTCATGCACTGCTTCATCAGGTCTGCCAGCTCCTTGCAGGACGGCGTGGCCAGCACGAAGTGCCCCTCGTAGAACCTCTCCTTCTGTGGGAACAAAGGGGAATTCCAGGGATTTTAGCTTCCATGACTCACAGTTCTGAGCTGGGGCAATGGTTGGACTCGAGGAGCTCCGAGGTCTTTTCCAACCTGAGCAATTCTGTGATGCTGCATCAGAGGATGTGACCATTAAATCCTTAACTCAATGTGAGCTTTGCCAAGGAAATCCCTCTTTCCAGCTGGAACTCTGATCTCCTACCAACAGAGAATTCCTTTTGTGCTGGATCTGGAGTAACCATGAAGTGGTTGAAAGGTGCTGAATGTTTCCCCTTTCAGAAGTCATTCCCTGCCAGGTTTTCCCAGTTATTTATGCACCAGGAAATGTTTGCCAAGGACACCCTGGGAGCTCCTCACAGCCCCGAGAGGTCCCAGCTCCAGGGCAGGTGGGACAAGGCTGGGATGGGCATTCCCAACCCTGCAGGGCTGTCCCAGCTGTGGCCACAGGCAGGAAAGGCACACCAAGGCTGACTCCAATGCTGTAGATTGCAGTGAGCAACAGCAGTGTCCATGGGAAACCCTTTGGAACCAATCCAAAAGAAACAAGAGATGTTTGGGAAAACCTCACTCAGCTTCTAACTGGATCCAGGGGTTAGAAAAGGCTGGGAGAGCTGGGATTGTCCAGCCTGGAGAAGAGAAGGCTCCCAGGAGACTTTAGAGCCTTCTCCAGTGCCTAAAGGGGCTCCAAGGGACTTGGGACAAAGGATGGAGGGACAGGACAAGTGGGAAAGAGGGCCCAAGGGGATGGATCCAAGGAGAAGTTTGTGGAACACAGTTTTACCTCTGCTAAGGTCTTGTCTTTCAGTGGAATTTCTCCATTGTAGCAGATCTCCCACAGGGTTGTACCAAAGCTCCACTTGTCTGCTGCAATGCTGAGGTTTTTGGAATCTTCAACACACTCAGGGGCAATCCAGGGGATCCTCTCAACGCGCTCTGGGATCAAACACACTGGCAGTGAATATCACAGGAGGGAAAACCAGCCTTTAGCTGGATTATCCTTGTCTAAAATAAACTGGAGCTGCAGAGTTTGTGCACTTTCAGGGAAATCTTATTTCTCAAATCCCTGTTTCCAGAAGGATGTTCCTGTGGCTTTTACAGGCTCGTGCCTGGAGCCATCCACAAACTGAGATTCCTTCTGTCTCACTCACTGGACACATTTCTTAAGAGAAATGAATGCTCTGAACACCCACTGTGTCTTTCCAGACCCATGAAAGTTGATTACTTGTATTATGGGCTGCTGTAAAGGACATTTCTGCCTTTCCCCTTCCCTGGGGATGTGATCCCTGGACATACCTTGCCTGGACAGTACCGTGATGGGGATTCCTGGGTCACTCAGCTTTATGAAAGGCCCATATTCAGTATCAATTCCCTCTCTGGCCAGCAGGATGTTCTTGGTGCACACATTGCCATGCACCAAATCCTTGTCCTCCTACAGGAAAGCAGGAAAAGAGCAGTGAGTGGGATGCTCTGCGAGTGCTCTGGGATATCCACACCACAGGGGATCTCTCAAACACTCCCAGCTGAAATCCAAAATCACAGCTGGGAAGAAATTGGAGAAAAAGGAGGAAAGGAGGAGTAGGGAAAGAGTGTTCCCACTTCAGCACTTTTCCTGGGGGAAAGTGTGTTCCCCACTAGGTCACAGTGCCTTTGCCAAGGTGCCTCTTACCAGGTAGCTCAGGGCACTTGCAAGTTGTTTGGCCACTTTGAATTTCCATGGGGTTGTGAGAAGTTCACTTTTCTTATGCATGAACAGATCCAGAGGCCCACATTCAACAAACTCTTCGACCATGATATCTACAAGGGCAGGTGCACAAAGTCAGTGCTGCAATAAATTGTTTAATTTGTGTCCCCAGCTCGCCCCTGTGCCCCCAGCCCAGATGGTTGGAAAATGTCTTTATTTCACCTTCCCCAAGGTTTGTTTCGGTGCTCAGAGCCCAGATTAAAAGGCTGAGGGGCTTCATGTAGTAAATGACCATTAAACTGGAAGCATCTCAAGGGCATCACCCCTGCCACATCACCCTGGCATTCCAGCCTTTGGGAACCACCCTGGAAGGCTCTTAACTCAAACACAGCATTGGAAGGGGAAATTCACTGGGAGAAGGGCTGCTTTGGTGTTCCAGTTCCATCCTGGGGAGCTGCAGAGGCAGCAGCTGCCAGCCCTGCCCCCGTGGCAGCCCCAAGGCTGCCCTGTCCCTGCCAGCTGCCCTTCCCCGGACTCACTCTCCACGTCGCGGACGCAGACGCCGTGCAGGAGCACGATGTGCTTGTGGGACACCTGCCTCATCATGCTGGCTGTCTCAAAGAATGCCTGGGGAAAGGGAGAGAAAAATCACATCCAACTGCTGCTCCTGGGGCAGCATTCCGAGAGTTTCACACATCTGGAGCACCACGGAACAGCAACACATCGAAACCCCTGCCTCCGGTCACACAAAGGGGCAGCAGGGGAGGGGTGTGCCCCGTGGGGTGCCTAAAGCTGGGATGAGCTTCATCTTCAGCATTTCCCCATTCCCAAGCCTTTTTAAAAAGTTATCCACACACAAAAGGAAAAAAACTTGCCAAGGAAATGTCCCTGTGGCTGGGGTCCAGGACTTTGAGCAGGACTCGGATCTCTTTTTCATTCTGATACCCTTCGTCCTCATCATCCTTGAGGCTGAGCATCCCTGAGTAAATCTGGGTCCTGGTCCCTCTTCCCAGGTGTTCTCCCTGAGACACAACAGCAGGGATTTGTCAGACAGGAAGCAAACAAGATTTACACAAATATTTATTGGAATCTGCACTTTTTTCTGTCTCTGCTTGATCTGGATACAGATTTAAATTTATTCCAGTGAGAGCCCAATGACAGGGAGTTCTTCTTGCTTCAGTGAGCTCTGAGCATCCTCCCCACGTGAATTCCTTGGATATTACACCTCCACATCATCCAGCAGGTTCCCTGGGATTGAACATTCCCAGACTAAACAAATGAATAAACAACACCGGGGCTCTTATTCACAAGACGCTGCTGCTGAGGTGATCTTTAATGTGTTTCCAAAAGTGACAGGAAGTAATATTTCACTGCAAGGCTTTGTTTGGGGAAGCAATTTCCTCCAAAATAATGGAGGATTCTGCCTTGGGATATTTTTGCAGGAAGCCTGGATGCTGGCTGCAAACACACCAACCCAAACTCAATCCCTGCCTGCAGTGACGCAACCAAAAACCCCCCAAACCTTTTTATTTCCCAGAAGAAGCCAAGTGCCTGATTTAAGAGCTCTTTTTAGAAACATTAAATCTGATTTAAATGCATTCAAGCCCCTGTGTGTTTGCTGAGGTTTATTCAGGTCACCTGAATAAAAAACTACAAACATGGGCAAGTTTGAAAATTGGGGGAGGTTTAGAACACAGAAAGCTCAGAGCTTTTGAATATTTCACCTTTTATTACTGCAGGATGCTGTCTTAAACCTCTGTTTCTCTGTTAAGTCAGGCTTTAAAAAATACACCCCCAACAAACCAGCTCCCAAGAAATGACCTTAAACCCCCTCTTCTCCACTAGAAAACTGCTTAAATACCCATTTGATTTCCAGTGAAAGGCAGCACTCCCCAGCTCTCCTTCGGCCACACGAGGCCGTACAAACACTGGCACTCTGGAATCAGAGGCTTAAACCCAAATAAAGCTGCAAGTGAAGTTTGCTGAGGGGAGTGGGAGTGGCAGGAGCAGCCAGCAGGGGGGATCGGTGAGCCCTGGCCGGGAGCAGCGGCTCGCACAGCCCCGGGGCTGCAGGGGAGCTCAGCACCCACCTGCACGATGCCCTCCTTGCGGATCCGATGGAAGCTCAGCTGTCCCATGGAATATGCTGGCTGCCATTCCTGGGCCTTCTTGGTTGCCACCAGCAAGTTGGAGATTTCTGCAAGGCAGGGGGAGAAAAATATCCTTCAAGCTTTCCAAAGAAACCACACTCCCCCCACTTCCTGGTAATAATGTGGATGTAAATGCTCCTGGCCTTTAAATCCGCCCCCCCAAAAAAAAGAGAGGAAAAAAGAAACTTAGACTTGACCTCTGCTCCTCATTCAACAGGAGAATCACTAAAGCAGTTTCATGTTTGTATTTTAAATGCAGAGTTATCATCAGCAAGATCAGGGTGATACTGAGCAACTGAACAGGGTTTTCTGCACAAAGACTGAAAATCTCTCTGCTGTACGTGCAATGAAACACCCCACATTCCCTCCTGCCAGCAGATCCTTCTCCTTTCCAGTGTGCAAGGGAGAGTCTAATTTCCTCCTCACCTCCTTCCAAATTCCCTCTACTCTGGGAAACACCACCAAGTGTTCCCAGGGCACTGGAATTAAACTGGGGAATGAGCAGAAGGAAAAGACTCAAAAATCCCGGGCTTCCTCCCCACTGCTGTGGGGCAGATCCAGAAGTTTTGCACAGGAATTCTGCCTTCCAGGCATTATTTACTGGGAGAGGATGGATTGGGATGTGTGTGGCCACCTGGGCTTCCCCTCCTGGGAGCAGAATGTGGAACTCTGGAACCACCAGGAATAACCACGCCCTCCAAACTGCTTCAGTCCTGCATCCCCTGAACTTCTTCCTGAATATCTCATTAAACATTCAAAAAGAAGGAAAAAAACCCACCAGGGGAGAGACAGAACAGGGAACAGGCACTGAATCCTGCTGGAACTAAAGCCAGGGAGAAGCTGAAGTGGGCAATCAACTCCCTGGCCCATTTTGTTTTATTTTATCCCAAATCCAGCCATCAAAACGTAACCAAAAAGCCAAATGTGCAACGTCCCCCTGCTCCAGACCATCACCCACGTTCTTTGTGCAGAGCTTGAGAGGCTCAGGGACTCTCCCAAGCCCTCAGAGCAGCAGGTAATTGATGTGGCTCAGTTATTCCCCTGCTTCTAACAGGAAACCATTATCAGCTCAGCACAATCACCCCACTGTGCTTCCTCTCTCACACAAAATTCGGCTGCAAGACGCTCGGAGTTCATAGCAAACAGCTCCAGAGAGTGCTGGCATCACTCAACAACTGCCCCATTGTCCCTCACATGGGACCTCACAGATGATTTCCTGCCCCCAGCCTCTTCAGGACATCAGTTGGGACCAAAGCCCTTCCCTGCTGCCTCGTACAGATGAATTACTGAGCACCAGCTCACACTGAGAGCAAACACAGCAGGCTCCAACCCTCTTTTCCCCTCCTCAAACCTGTTCCTGGCACCTGTTTTGCTTCTAACAAAACTCCTCCACCTCAGAGAAGGAAAAAACTTTAAACTTCTTTTTTTTTTAAAGAGCTGCACACCAGGATCCAGCAATAAAAACACCCTAAAAAAGCCTCCTGCTCCTGGAATTTGTTCCCTTGCACCAACAAAATGCTGCAAGGCCAGGCTACCTCTGGGTCTGGGCTGGCAGCACCTCTTCAGGGTGAAGCTGATGTTGTCTGTGCGGAGGATTTGTCCCTTCAGGTGATCCATGAGGTCTTTCAAGGATGCAAAGGATTTGTTGGAGCCGTGGAGGAAGTACCCCCCTTTCTTCACCTCGATCTGGAAGTTCTTGTAGGGGCCTGAGTTATTCATCACCTGCTGTTGGGGGCAGAGGGGAAAAAAGAAAGCAAACAGAATCACTGGAGTGAAGGAGTGTTTGCAAAGCCACCAAAGCTTCCCAAAACCTTGGCATCGCACGTGGGACCAGCTCATCGCCTGCTCCTAAGCCAGGGTGCTCCAATCAAACTGCAACAGAGCTGAAAAAGCTCTAAAATTCCTGGAGTTTTCACTCCCAGGAGGCTCAAAGAGCAGAAGAGCAGTAACATGAAGATGCAATCACCCAACAAGCCCAAATTACAGCTTTTATTTTCTGCAGAGCCCGAGAATATGCACAAGTTCTGCCTCTTCTGGAGGAATTCTCTCTTCCTTTGGTGAAGAATTGCAGAATCTGGAGCAGGGTTTCAAAACCTCAACTTAAAAACAGCAAAACTCCCTTTCCCACCCCAGACGGTTCAAGCACTGAAAAGAGATTTCAGGCTGGTGTTGAAACCTTCCAGTTTCACTCCGAGGTGTTGGGGAAGGGCTGAACCTCTGAACTTCCCCATCCCAAGAGCTCTCAGGGTCTCCCCTCTGCAGTTTTGGGTCACCTCTCCCTTCCCTCTTTTCCAAGAGAAAATTTCTTTCTTGTTTCACTGTTAAAGACAGAGCTGATCATCTTTTTTTTTTTTTGGCAAATACCTACAGGAGATAACCCCAGTATCAAATATCCCTTCCTGACTCACCAATGATTCCATGACCATTTTTTCCTCAGAAAATAATTTATGTTACTATTATTATTATTATTATTATTTATTATTATTATTCTTGTGTGAACACTAAATATTCTCCCAAAGCACCAAGTCAGCTGCAGGCTTCCAGCTGAGGCCAGTGTGGGAATAAAATCCATTGAGGGAATTAAATCTCTGCTCAAAAAGGTTCAAGGGAAACTGAACCCTGCCCAAAGTAAGGTGAAGTGACAAATTCTCTGTGTCATGAGTTTAAAATACTTAATTTTTATCATGTTCCTGCACAGTTTGATTGGGAGGAATGGAAATGTTCTGGATCTAATTAATCCTATTTGGAGAGACAGCACAAAGGTGTGGAGAAAAAAGCCAATTCCCTCCAACAGAGATCAGGGTGACTCCCTAAGGACAAAAACACTTCCACAGGGACTCCAGGGAGCAGATTCCTGCTGGGAATGCCACAGCTGGCTGTACCTCTGAGCCTTCCAAACACGTCACAGTCATGAGGATGTGGTTGAAGTTCGTGCAGCTCCACCTCAGCACGTACATCCCCACCTCGTTCCCCTCCTGCCTCAGCTTGTTGATGGCGTATTCCGTGCTGGAAGGGAATGGACAGTGAGCAAAACCAACAAGGGAGCATCCAAAAATCTGTTCTTGGCAAGGAACACGAGAGCAAACCTCTAACTGGGGTGTAAAAGCGACTTAGAAATATTTATATTAGCGTTAAAACAGGATTTAAGGGTGCACTGCTCACGCTGGGCTGCACAGAGTGAGGGAGGAAGGAATTGTTAAAGGGAATTCTGCATCCAACACTGTGCAGTGAATTCTGGGATTTCTGCAGTTTGCAGCTTAAACATAAAGGGAAAAGCCACAAAGGTGGGTGGAGGGAAGAGAATTCCTTTAGGTGTTTAAAAACCCAAGGTTTGTTCATCCATCCAAGGACTCCTGGAGTGAGTGTAGAGACCCTTCCACTCTCTACCTAAAACATTCCCATGTGTGGAGGAAACTCTCAGAACACTCCTTTAGTGCAGAAACACTGCGTTTATAGACGAGCAGAGAGCAAAACACTGCATTTTTCCTTAGCAAAATCAAGTTTTTTTTCCAACCCTTTGGTTACCACCACCCATCCAAACCCCCGGATTTCCTCAGCGGATTCACTACGAGCGGAATTATCCCAGGAAAGCCTCCAAACGCAGAACTGACTGACCAGATGGGCCCGTGGCAGCCGTTTTTGATGTTGTGCTGGATGAGGGGAGGAGCCACGTCGGTGCACAGGTAGTGGTGGGCATCTGCTGTGAGCCTGAAGTAGCCATCGACCAGCGAGGTGAAGGACAGGGCCTCGGCGTGGGAGCTCAGCTTCAACTCCTGCCACGAAACACAGGGAAGAGCCCTCACAGCTCTGCCAGGACACCTGGGAATGCTGGAATATCCAGCCAGTTTTGGCTATGGAAGGATGGTTTGATGAGCCAGCAGTGGCCATGCCCTGCCCTCCCCTGTCCTGGCCGCACGCTGCGTTCTCCGGTACCGTAAGTTCTGTAATTCCATGTGGGATCTGTGAGGGAAACTTCTGTGCCAGTGTGGACACAACTGCCCTCACCCACTTTTAACAAGCACTTCTGCACTGCCCAATGCCAAGGGCAGGATATTTTGTGTTATTTACACCAAAAATGTCCCTCAGGAGGTTGTCACCTGCCCTTCCCACCATTACTGGCCACACACTCTGTTCTCCAATATCGCAAGTTCTGTAATTCCATGTGGGATCTGTGAGGGAAACTTCTGTGCCAGTGTGGACACAACTGCCCTCACCCACTTTTAACAAGCACTTCTGCACTGCCCAATGCCAAGGGCAGGATATTTTGTGTTATTTACACCAAAAATGTCCCTCAGGAGGTTGTCACCTGCCCTTCCCACCATTACTGGCCACACACTCTGTTCTCCAATATCGCAAGTTCTGTAATTCCATGTGGGATCTGTGAGGGAAACTTCTGTGCCAGTGTGGACACAACTGCCCTCACCCACTTTTAACAAGCACTTCTGCACTGCCCAATGCCAAGGGCAGGATATTTTGTGTTATTTACACCAAAAATGTCCCTCAGGAGGTTGTCACCTGCCCTTCCCACCATTACTGGCCACACACTCTGTTCTCCAATATCGCAAGTTCTGTAATTCCATGTGGGATCTGTGAGGGAAACTTGTGCCAATGAGGACACAACTGCACTCTCCCACTGCCCAGTGCCAAGGGCAGCACCTTTTTTGTGATTTACACCAAAAATGTCCCTCCGGAGGTTGTCACCTGCCCTTCCCACCATTACTGGCCACACACTCTGTTCTCCAATATCGCAAGTTCTGTAATTCCATGTGGGATCTGTGAGGGAAACTTGTGCCAATGAGGACACAACTGCACTCACCCACTGCCCAGTGCCAAGGGCAGCACATTTTTTGTGATTTACACCAAAAATGTCCCTCAGGAGGTTGTCACCTGCCCTTCCCACCATTACTGGCCACACACTCTGTTCTCCAATATCGCAAGTTCTGTAATTCCATGTGGGATCTGTGAGGGAAACTTGTGCCAATGAGGACACAACTGCACTCTCCCACTGCCCAGTGCCAAGGGCAGCACATTTTTTGTGATTTACACTCAAAAATGTCCCTCAGGAGGTTGTCACCTTCTGTCCAACCCCACCCCAGCTCCCCATGGAAGGGAAATGATCCCAGGTTTGCTTCTCACCATCCTTTTGTTATCCTGCTTGTTGATGCTGACTGTGGACTCCTTGATGACAATGTGGGTGATTTCAGGGAAATAGGAAAAGTTGTTCCACGTCTCCCAAAGTTTGTGGTTTTCTTCCTCCTTTTTGGTTTTGCCATTGGATTTTTTCTTCTTTTCTTTCTCTGTCTGTACGGGCTGCAAATGTATTTGGGATAAAAAGCTTTAATTAAAACATTTTTTAGCACAGTGTTTTTACTCTAAACCAAAAATTCATTCTGTAATTATACAATAATAATACAAAATTATTATTAGAATGTAACAAATAAATGAATAAAGTTATTATTAGAATATATTGTAGTTTATAAAATAAAGCTATTTAATTCTGCAATGTTTTTCACAGAGTCTTTCATTTTCCTGGTAAAAGGGTTTCCCACAGAGGTTTTCCAGTGTCCATCCCTGGAATTTTCCAAGACAAAAGCCCTGAGCAACCGGGTCTGGTCTCAAAGCTAAACCTAAAAAGGGCTGGAACTTCCTGAGGTCCTTCCAACCTGGATAATCCTGTAATCCCATAAAAGCCCCTCCAATAAAAAGCTGCTCTGTAGTATCTGAAGCTCATAACCATTTTCTAACAGCTGTTATGTCCCAAAAAAATCCTGTAATTCCCATTTATCAGGGGCTACTCACACTTGGCTTGAGCCTCCACTGAATCCCGTTGTTTCCTGTCACCATCACTTCGTACTTCTCGTTGTCTCCACAATTAAATTTATTTATCTCATTCTCAGCAGAAATCAGCAAAAAGGAAGTCTCAAAAATCTCTGCCCCGTAATATTTGGTCAGGATCTCCATGGTGGATAAATATTTAACCTTCAGATCCCGTGGGGAGACGCTGTTGTTGCAGATGGTTTTGTTGTTGAACTCCTTGAGGAAATGCTTGAAAACGTTATTGATCCGAATCCTGGTTAAGAAATTCCTCTGCCTGATGGTCTTGTTCAAAGTTTCAGGGATATAATGCTTGTAACTAGAAGGAAAAAACAAGGCTGTGGATTCAGTTCCTCCTGGGAGAGGAGCAGAGCCAGCGGGGACAAAGGATTTATCCCAGCTCACCTGATATCCTTGGGAAGCTCCGGCAGCTTCACGTTTTTCTTGATGGCATCGTGGGAGATGGCCAGGACAGCCATTCCCAGACACTCATTCTCAATCTCATGGACCTCTTGGTCGTTTTTGGGATCACGGATGGGTGCCAGGCCCTTCACTAAGTCATACTGGCCCTACCAGGAACAAAAAAACCCAAATTACCGATTCGGTCTTTCCCAGAGTTTGTCTCCGAGCAGGGATTCATCCCTTGGCTCTCCTTGGGCAAGGAGAGGCTGCAACCTCCTCCCCTTCTTTTACACCAAAAATTCACTTTTTTTTTTAAAATCAACTACAGAAATCACCCCCCTGGCCCCTTTTAGCACTTTCAGTGGTTTTTTTTTTCTGGTCCACAAAAACAACTTTGTGCCACTGCTTTACCCCTGCCCTCCCCATCCAAGTCTCCAGGAATCTCATGGATTCACCTCTAAGCCAAGTCTTGCTCTGGGACAGCCTGAAAAGTGTTTGGCTGCCAGAGAGCAAAGACATTTCTGTGCCTCGTTGCTTTAATGTTTCCCTGGAATTCTCTTTCATTGTGTTTTCCCAACTAAAGAAGGATTTGCTGGAGCAGCTCCACGTTGTCTCTTTTTCTGAAGGGCAACGTCCTATCCCCAAGAGTGAAAATCCTGCAGCAATTCTGCTCAGAATGAACAGTAAATTAGTTTTTCTCAGGGCATTCAATTTGCTCTTTCCTTGACCTGAATTTCCCCCTTTTTTTTTGAGAAACCAGGCAGCTTCTGCTTTGGAAAATCCTTTGGAAGGCACGAGAGGAGAGCAAACCTGCAGGTGAGCAGGCAGTGAGGTTATCAGTCTTTATCACCACGGGGTTATCAGTAAATGTTTATCAGTGTTTTAACACCGCCCAGTAAAGAAACCTCATTAAAAGGACCCAGCCCTGCCAGATTTCCCTGTGCTGCTGCTCCTCTCCAGCCCAGAATGTCACAGCCCTCTGTAAATGCCTCACAAAACGCAACTGACAGCGTTTACAAACACAAATAATTCACTTTAGAAGAAAATATCTATAAAAATATCTCCTTTTTGGACAGGGAGAATTCCTTTACCCTTTCTCCTATCAGTAATTTTTCTCCATGTAGCAAATTCTCTTCTCTCCACCAGGCAGCAGCACCAACAAAACCCTGTTCAACACTCACAGGATACATTATGTGTATTTTAGGAGTTGGAAAAAGAGGCTTTTAAAGCAGAATCCCATCAGTTCTTGTGGGAATACAGCATCAGAGACAATTCCAACCTGGGCAAAGATGTACTCCAGGGAATTGGCATCCAGGATGGGGGTTCCCTCTGGGGCCAGCTTCTTGTCGTAGGCCTTGGCCTTCCTCGGGGAGTGTCTCCACACCGAGGGCTCGCTCTCACTGGTGCCGTGCCAGTTGGTGAAATAGTATCTGCCAAAAAAAAAAAGAGTCAGAAACTTTCAAAACTTTTCGGGAGAAGCCTCCATTCCCACAAGATGTTTTGGACTTGGAAAAGCAAAGCAGTTAAAAGCAAAGATCGGCCAAACTTCCGCCTTAAGCTTAAGTGGTCCCACACTCCGAGCACGTTCCTGGCCTGAGGAACTGGGGGAAAATGATTAAATTATTATCTATTATTATAGGGTTTTTTCCTTTTTTCTTGTTAGAGAGATGGAGCACCTCTCCTGTGAGGAAAGACTGAGAAGATTGGGAATGTTCACCTGGAGAGGAGAAGGCTCCAGGGAGAGCTCAGAGCCCCTCCAGGGCCTAAAGGGGCTCCAGGAGAGCTGGAGAGGGACTGGGGACAAGGCATGGAGGGACAGGACACAGGGAATGGCTTTAAACTGAAAGAGGGCAGGGATGGATGGGATATTGGGAAGGAATTGTTCCCTGGGAGGGTGGGCAGGCCCTGGCACAGGGTGCCCAGAGCAGCTGTGGCTGCCCCTGGATCCCTGGCACTGCCCAAGGCCAGGCTGGACGGGGCTGGGAGCAGCCTGGGACAGGGGAAGGTGTCCCTGGGGTGGGATGGGATTTAAGGTCCCTCCCAGTCCAAACCAGTCTGGGGTTGACATTTATAAAGCCCCAAATGTGCAGTGGTCAAGGCTGGAGTGCCTCAGCCTCAGTGCAGAGTCAGGATCTTCAGCAAAATAAAATTAATATTTTCAGTTAAGCTCTTCTTAGGCAGGAACTCCCACCCAGAACTGTGCCAAAAACTCCTGAGAAGAGCCACAAGATACTCAAGAACTCATTGGGCTGAAGCCTAAAGAGCAGAGCAAAGCAAATCCTCCTGAAATCCAAAGGAAATGACTTTGTTTCCCTCTTCTCCTGCAGAAGAGGAGTCAGAATTAACAACTCCAATTCTCTTGTTATTTCCTGAAAATAATTATGGGCAAGGCATTGTGCATTGTTTGTAACTGAGGGGAGAATTTGCTCCTTTCCTATTAAGCTGCTCTGATTAAGACAACACTTGGGAGCCACAAAAACAATTCGAGCCCCATTGTTTGAGGAATGAGTAAATAAAGGAGAATCTTTTCCTTGGAAAGCTCGATGGATTTGTGAGAGTGGGGGACAGATTTTTGCTATTCCCCTTCCACAAACAGGAACAGGAGCAAAAATTTCCCCATCCCCAAGCGAGCTGGAAAGGAGATTATGCCCCTGAGTTCCAGGAGCAGGACCCAGGCCTCCCTGAGAGCATCTTCCATGGCATGGGAGCTGGGAAGTGGGATTTGGGAACCACTTGGGAAGGTGGATTTGGGAACCACTTGGGAAGGTGGATTTGGGAATCACTTGGGAAGGTGGATTTGGATTTCAGCCTGGCCAGAGAGTGCTGGAAATGCTGGAGGGGCCCTGCTGTTCTCACTCACCTCCAGCAGCTCTTTCTTTCCAGAGCTTCCACAAAATTGTGTTATCCCAGAACGGGCTGGAAGGGACCTTAAGGGTCATCTACTCCCAACATCCCACCAGAAGGGATCTGGATCCCTTTTCCACACCAAGGAACAAACCCAGCTATGGGAGAGTTAAACTCCTCCTGCTCCTGTGCCAGTGACTCCAGGATGTTACAAAATCCTGGGGTTTCTCATGTGGGAGCTGATTTTTTTTTTTTTTAAAAAAAAAAGAACTTGAGGCAAGTGTAAAAAACACAGGCTGCTCCCAAAGCTTCAGTGAAAAGTCCTTTTAAAACATTCCCCAAAGTGCAGCAGCATCTGGCACTGATTTGGTGGGGAGAGCAGGAGGAGGAGCTCACACAGAAAACAAAAAGCTTTCAGCAGTGGGAGAAAAGTCAAACCCCTAAAAACATTTCAACCCAGTCACATCATTCACTTGAGGGAGAGAATTTCAAAAGGACTGGACTAAAACCTACCAATGTGATCAAAAATACAAATTCTTTCATTTCTGAGTTATCACCTACAGTTAATCCACTGCTCTATTAAAAAAGACCAGACCATTCTCCTCTTCCCAGAGGAATTCTGCCTCTGGGCAGAGCTCAGAACAAACAAAACTCATTTAGGGACCAGTTTCCCAACCCTTTTGCTCCCAGTTTTGCAGCACTCCCTGCTCTCAGTTGAGATGCCCAAGCCAAAATCCACAATAGAAATAAATGAAATCAAGGAAAACACCAGCAGGACACGAATGTATTCCTGAGAAAATGGGAATCTCTGGCTTTTAGTGCTAAACTCTTTCTGAAATCACATAAAATCTGTATTTTTGGCCCAAAGTTTGCCAGTTTTCATTCGTGGAGTACAAGGGACAAAAGAGATTTGGCTGCCAAACTTCAAATCCCAACTCCAAAGCTGAAAAAAAGAAATAATAAACCAGCAGAACTTTTAATTCTGGAAAGCAGGGGCTTTTCCACAGCTTCATCCTACAAAATGGTACGACAGGAAAAATTCAGAGAACAAAGACCAGCACAAATTAATTTTGTTCATAATTATTTTCAGGAAATAACAAAAGAATTGGAGTCATTAATTATCTTAAATCACCTTTCTGGGTTATGAACAGCCAAAGATTATTTTTAAGAGGCAGCTGTAGAAGCAATTTTAAGGAAGGTGCCTCCCATCATTCACCCAGAGCAGGAACACAAACACCAACCACAGCAAAAACTGGGGTTTAAGAATTAAAAGTTCTCCATTAATTAAACTGAACAGTTAATGATGAAAAAATTAATCAAATTTCAAAGTTCTTCATTAATTAAAAGCTCTTAAGAATTAAAAGGATTAAATCCCTGCAACTACACTTTAAATATCACCTTCTTTTACTGAGGAAAATGAGGAATTTCAGGCTCAGGGGCAATTGCCCAGGTCCACATTACACCAGGAATTTTTATTATTCAGGGTTTTGTTACTGTAGCTGATCTCAGAGCAAGAAAGGGCACCCAGTGCTCTGTAAAAACCTCTTAAGAGTCCCTCAATTTCATTATTTTAGTGGTGTTTATCTGCACAAATTCATCACAGCTGGGTAAACCTGAGATCAGCCAGGGTTAAGGCATTAATAACACTAACAAAAGAAAAAAGAAAATACTACAGCATCCTCTTCCTCCTCCAAAAATAGGAATTATGGTTACTTGAAAAGCAAAGTTCAGTCATTTTTCCCTGTAGCAGCTGATCCAACAATAACAATTCCAGCCTGGAATCCAAGTGGAAACACCTCCAGCTCAAAAATCACATTGCAGAGCCCTCTCTTTGCATCTCCCTGCTCCCCAAACCGACCCAGTGTGGGGGAATATTATTTACAAGGTTATTTTCTTACAGTTGTCCCCTGAAGAATCAATAAATCTGTGGCCTTCCTAAAGTTTCTGGATGAATTATTCCTGCAAGCAAAGTTTATTTCATGTATTTTTCTCTCACATCCTGCACTTAAAGCTCACATTGATACAAGAAAGAGTCAGAATAAAAATAACAATTAAAACCAGAAGTGAAATGTGCAGAATTAGACTTTTATCAGATCCTAAAAGGATTAAAACTTCCCTTGCTCAGCAGCTGCCAGAATTCCTGCCTTCATTGCCACTGGATGAGGCTGGAGCACCCTCTCAGCCCCAAATCCCAGCAATCCCAGTGCTGGATTTCCAGGATGAGCCAAAGATCCTGGGAATATCCTGGCTCCTGGTTTTATTTTTCCAAGCTTTCCCCAGCCCAGTCCCACAAATCCCTTGCAGTCCTGGAGAATTCCAAAAGCAAGAGCCTGGTGCTTTACTCCTTTTAAGAGTAAAACTCCCACTGACTTCAGAGGGAATTGGAACACTTCAAGTGGGAATTCATCCATGAAAACACTGCCACAAAACCCAGTGGTTTGGAGCCAATTTTCCAATTAACTTTGACCTTGCTCACTCCCAGCTTTGTGGAGACAACTTCTCGTGGTTTTTCACCTTCTGGGCCTTTTTCCCAAGGTTAAATCCCACAGATGCAAAGAAATCAGGAGATATTTGAAGCTCCTGCTGCCCATCTCTCCTCTAAGCTGTGAAAACCGAGCTGCTGCTTTTGGTTTTGCTTCCCTGCTCCTTCAGGGAGCTCGGGAAGAAGAAGAAATATCACTTTCCAGGTGTTCTCTCTTACCTCATGCGATAATGCAGCCTGAAGGATGATTTTTCCTCTACCTTGAAGACCTGGTTTGGTGCATACCAGAGCTTTTTGTTCTCATCATACAGGGCAAAGAGGTTGTGGCACAGAGGGGACACAGCTGTCACAAAAACACACGGATGGATGAGTCACAGGGCTCCAGGGCACAGCCACACCCCAAAGCACAAATGCATGAAGCAAATATTGGATCCTGAAGAGAAACTGATACCGGGATTAGCTTAAAGCAAACATCAGGAAGGGAAGGTTGAGGTGGGGCTGTCACCTCGGTTCAACCCGTTGGGTTTGGGGTGTATTAAACACATAATTCTGGTGTTATAGTGATTCCCAGATCTGGATTTTGCCAAAGGTCCGAACCTGAAGGAAATTACTTAAAACCTTGGTTTTGTCCAGGTGACAGAAATGGGTGTTTTACCAAACCCACCCCTTTGTTCTCAGCTTTATTTTATTTATAAGTTTAACTCCCAGAGGTGAAAGAGGAGATTTCAGCAAACAAGCAGAAAGCATAACATGTTTTGGTCATTCCCCTGAGGGGTTTCCAGCTAAGAACAGACTCTGATATGAACGGGCTGATCTGCTTTAACTTTGCATTTACTCCAAGCCAGATTGAACCAGGCTGTGCTGTGTTTCCAGGTCTCTTGTTTGAATTCCTCGTTTCAGTTCTGGGAGCAGCTGCACCATCTGTGGGTTCACAGCCCCAAAAAACCAGCTCCTACACAGCAACATAAATAGGGGGGTGTTAAATACC
This sequence comes from Oreocharis arfaki, assembly GCA_013398015.1. Taxonomy (NCBI): domain Eukaryota; kingdom Metazoa; phylum Chordata; class Aves; order Passeriformes; family Paramythiidae; genus Oreocharis; species Oreocharis arfaki. Next base: position 339,766 of record VZRR01000856.1, read on the forward strand.
CCTCACTTTGCTTGAATCTCTTAAAATACAACACCAGCACTCATTTGATGAGGTTTGTCCTGCAGATTCCCATCGTTTCACCCATTCCCATGGAAGGGGAGCAATTGGGCAAATGAGCTGAAGGGCATTACAAGAATCCAGGTGATGTGGGCAAGGAAAACACTTGAGAGCTGCAGGAAAACTCCTGCCCAGTTCACCTGTTCACACCCCTGCAGCAGCTGGATAACATTTGGTGCTCCATGGGGAGCAGGAAAAGGGCAGGAAAGAACCTCAGAACCGTAAATATAAAAGCACTCTGGGTTATGAGATCCAACAGAGGTTAAATCCACTTTTTCCTGTGGAATCACAGGTATTTTGCTGAGCCCCAGCCCAGAGGGGACAGCGCAGGACAGATCCCGACACGTGAGGGATGCACACGAGGTAAAAGCAGCTTTGTGGGGATTTCCTGGGGCAGGGTGGCTCTTCCTCTGGCTGACACACAGAGGATGCCTCAGGCTGGGTGCTGAACTGGAATGAACCCAAATACTCACAACACCTCTGGGCAGCCTCAATGCACAGCTCCTCCGAGGTGAACTCGCCGCTGGAGTAACAGATGGGGGCTTTGTCCTGCAGGTAGAAGAGGATTTCCAGCCCCTGGTGTTGAGCTTCCAGGTTGAGCTCATTTTTCTTGGTGCTCCTCATTTTTGCACAGAAAGCCATGGCTTTGCAATCTTCTTTTACGTTGAGATACTGGGAGAGGAGGGAAAAGAGCAAAGGGGAGTGTGAGGAATCGTTGTCAGAACACAAATCCGTCACTGCTGGCACGAGGGGCCAGGCACCACGATCCTCCAAATCCTCAGGTGGGGAAGCTGATTCTTCAAAAGCAATGAGATGAAAAGGGGTAAAAATGAAATGTCAGTGATAATTCTGGTTCTGGGAACTCTGCTCCAAATCATTCCCTTCTCTTCTGGTGGCTCCACAGCTTTTCTGAAAGGTTTCTCACTGTAAATTACAAAAAAACTTCCACATCCTTCAGCACTTAATTGGCTGGAAAACAACACTTGAGACCGAGTGATTTAAACAGCTCATTTTATGTTTCCTTTTTTAAAAAGCCAGCTTCTATTTTTACAACCTCTCACCAGCAAAATATTTCTCATTGTTTGCTCCCCCCTCACCCTTTGTGTTTGAAACTCCTGATGCTTTATGAGTCAGGGCGTATTTTATAAGATTTATTTGCATTTATTTTTTTATTACTACGTCTCTCTCTCTCTCTCCAGGAGGAAAGAGTTGCACTGAGTGGGTTTAACATGAGAGCTTTTAGATTGCCAAGGATGCACAACAGGGCAGCTCTGACTCAAAAGAAAACTGCATTTTATACCCAGTGCTTAAATAGAAAGAGCAGGAAGTTATTTGAGTTATTTGGGGTCTTTGTTCCATGTTTTTCTAAGCTTTAGCTCGATCAACAACAAAAGGCCAAACCACCAATTTTATAGTTTATGAAATTAATCCTTTCACCAAAAATCAAATCCCCAAAGCCAACACACCTGCATTTATGTGCCTGTGGGATCCTCTACACGACTGAAACGGGTTGTCTTCACTCTCCCCAGGAGAAGCTTCACTCTGACTGAAAAAAAAGCAAAACCAGACATTGTCAGGAACGGCTTTGTACAGCCTGAGGCACAAATGAAACGGTCAGGCTGATGAAATTCCACCTGCACCCCCAGGGAACCTTTATTACAGCTGAGACCCGGATCTGGTCTCAGCCAAAGCCAGTCCCAGGAACCACCCAGGAGTTTGGGCACCTCCACTGATCTCTCCTGACACTTCGGGGGCACCGCCTGAGATGCAACCAAAAATCACAGGGAAAGCTTTGGTTATTCCCTGCATTTTCCCCTATTTTCAGTTCGGGGTTGTTCTCATCACGAGCCTCAGCTGTGACACCCCAGGGACATTTTCCTCTGTGCTCTTCCTCCTCCATGGCTCCATTCCTTACATTTTTCATCAGATATTAATTCCAGCCCTCCCCTGCTCTCTGTTGTTTCTTCCCCTCCCAGATTATCACTTAAAACGTGTCTAAACGAAACCTGACAGTGCTGCTGGCTTGGGAAACCTCACCCATCACTCGTCTGAGGCTGAAAGATTCCTCCACTTCCAGCCTCCATCCCTCCTTTTTCCCTCCTCTCCCACCTCTGCCAAAATGTGTTCAACCTAAATGTGTGTTTATTTTATTTTTGCTCCACCAGTGTGAGGCCTTCATCTGACCCAGCAGACTTCAGCAAATATTTGCTTTAAAAGCCTGAGGCTGGGTCTGGAAAAAGTCAGACAGTGCCACACAACTTCCCTCGTGCTTGGGAAGAGCCCAGCAAATGTGATATTATCCCAGAAAAAAAAACCCCTATATTGAAGAGCCTGGCACACATTCCCAATTAAATTCCATGTTCCTGCCATCCCTGCCACTTGAATGCTAAATCTGAGTTTCCAGACACATTCCCTTGGCAATAATAAGGGGAAGAAGTAATTGAGAGCGTGATTTTTGGAACATGCAGACAAGCCAGGAGTTATTTCTGCACAGCGCCATAAAACTGAAACGCAAAAGGTGAAAAATGGTGAAAAATATTGACTTGAATCTCATTAAAACCACCCCCTTGTAAATGACATGTAACTGAAGCTCAATGTATTTCAATGTCTGCGTGGGCCTAATGTAAAAAAGATTATCCAGATGTTTTAAAATGTGAGGGGGAATATAAAACCACTGCTTTTTACAGATCCATAAGTCAAAGTTCTTCTTTTCCAACAGAGCTGCTTTGCTTTGGTTAAAAGCTCCTACACTCGGTTTTAGTCACGGCCATTTCCAGAATCCTAAAAACCCTTAAGTGCTGCTTCATTTACAAAACCTTCTGGGGATGACCCAAACAAACCAACATCCAATCCCTGATTTATTATTTCCTAATGGGTTTTCCAGACATTCCCGTGCTCATTGTCAGGGATTCACGTTTAAAAAAACGCATCCTCATCTTCCAAAAAATCTCCTTTGACCAGACAAATTCCTGCTCTGTCTGAGCATCCCTCCCCAGACCTACACAAACGCTTCATCTCTGAAACGTGAAGGGGATTTTTATCCCTGGCCACCGTCTCAGAGCCTCAGTGGAGAATTATTTTTGCACTTTCTGGTCTCTTCCCTGCTCCAGGGGACACATCCCAGGATGACAGGGACGTGGCTCAGTCCCCGCTGACTGGCAGGACAGCACTTGCTTTTTTCAGGCATATTTTAATTTCACTTCATTTCTGTTTCTCCCAGCAGAAACAGTCTTTTGTGATTCACCCTCCAAAGGATTTTTGGGGATGCAGGATGGCTCCTCTTGAGATCCCACTTCGCCAAGCAAAGGCTTTTCCCAGTTATCTAAAATCCTGACCCACACACAGGAGCACAAGGGAAGCCAGGTGATGGAACCCTTTTGGATCTCAGTACAGCTTCCCAGGCTGTTTCTCCCTGGATCCTTCTGGATAAGGGAGGCACTTATCTTAAATCTGGGGCACTGCCCAGGCTCCCTCCCCAGGGAATGGGCACGGCCCCGAGGCTGCCAGAGCTCCAGGAGCAGTTGGGCAGCGCTGCCAGGGATGCCCAGGGTGGGATTTGGGGTGTCTGTGCAGGGCCAGGAGCTGGATCCATGATCCTTAAAGGTTCTTCCAGCTCAGGATATTCCACGATTCTGTGAATTCTGCCACCTCCTTCAAAATCTGTATTTCCAGTACCTGACTGAGCAAACCCCCGGCCTGGAGCAACGCCAGCAGAGGGAGGTGAGGGCTCATCCCTCACTCAAGGGTCCACCACAAAAATTAGAGATTTTTGGGCACAAACACGAACCCATGAACCCACAGCTGCCAAAACTCACAGCTGATTTCTTTGGGTGATGTCAAAGAACACACCTGGAGCCCAGGGAAGGGGTTTTGTTTCCCTCACACACAGACAGAGCCCTCACAAACTCCTGACATCAGAAAGAGGAAAAGTAATGAAAAAGGAGGAGGGAATTCTAAAGGTGGGTTGTCCAAAATCAGTTTGGCTATTAAACTATGAAGATATTTGGGAGAGAATAATATTTGGTTAAAAACTCAAGTTCCTGACTGGGATTTGCTGCATTTGAAGCCCAGCAGCTCCAGCATTTTTAAGGAAAAAACCAAACATACAACAGTATTTGTTAAACAACCCCCTCAAACCCGTGCATGCCTCCAAAACTAAGAAAAGGCAGATGCAGAAATCAGATATTTTTTGAAACTATCTGCAAGTCTTCCTTGAGCCAGAAGGATGCTGCTCCACCACCACCACACTTCCACCATAAACCAGGACCCTGGATGCCAAAAGCAAAGAAGGCAGCTCCATTCCAGAGCCTTGTCAGCAAAAGTCTCCAAAAGATGAGTATGGGAAAATCCCAGATAAAACCTGACCAACCCAAAACTCACTTCGAAGCACCATTTGCAAGTCCTTCCTCTTTTCTGCCCTCTCAGCCAATTTAGTTTCTGGTTTCCTGACACGGCCTGGGGATGTTCCTGATTGCTGATGCCAATACAGGAACAGATACGTTTCCCTTAAGCATCAGGTCCCTTTTGTAGTATTTACACTTTAATGTCAGCCCAAAAGCTCTCAATTATCATTATTTTTTCAGCACACTCCTCAAGAAACTTCTCCCAGCCTGTACAGCACAGGCCATGCATTTAACCCAGCACAACCTCTTAGAGACTCATTGAAAATTGAGATCTATGAGCACACGCTGCTTGTTTTCCACAGGGTTCTCTCACCAAATGCACGTTTTATTTGTTTCAAATATTCATTATTGTGTTTATTTCATGCTTTTTATCCTGAGTGAGCTCATCACACCCTGTTTACCTCTGCCCCCAAAGCGGAATTATTAATTCCCCCTGGGTTTTTCTGTGGAATCCATGCTGTGATACGACTGAGCCACGCTGTAAAATTGTGTTTTAAAACAGGGCCAAGAGGGCACGGAATGGAAAATTTCACAAAAAGGGGTCAACGTGCAGCAAAGTTCTCAAGAACTGAAAACCAGCCAGCTTCATTAGTGGCATGCCAATATTAACAGCTATCAAATATTCCCATTTTTAGCTCTCCAGCTCTGAGCAGCAGGGGAGGCCAACTCCCGGCGTGTTCTCGGAGCGCTTTGTGCCTCCCCAGAGCTTCACAAACCCCCTCCATCCTCTGCTGCACCCTGAGAACTGACCCTGCTCGTTTCCTGTGCCTTTCCAAGGCACTTTCAGCCACTTCTCTGAATTTCATGACGTGTCACCAGTGTGGGAAGAAGTTTCTCAGCCCTCTCAGAGAGCTGGGCGTTAATTTGCCACCTTTATTGTTCTTTGCCTCTAACGGCTGGGGCACATGCAGGAGCACACACACAAAATCACATTTTCCTCTGTATTATCCAGTCTTTCCAGCCTGATTTTCCTTTGGATACAAACTGGGCTTCTAAAATGACCAATTTTTCATAGTATGGTCTGGGTTGGAAGCGACCTTTAAATGTCACAACCCCTCTGCAATGAGCAGGGGCATCTTCAATTAAGTTTTTACAGCTTAATTCTCCTTCATCCACAATTTCTGGTATGAAAGCAACTTTAAAAGATACAATCCTCGAGGCTTACAACCTATTATTATATCCTTGCCTAGTCAACCCCAAGCACTTCTCCTCTAAAACAGAACCAATTTCCTTGGAGGCAAAGGTCTCAAGCCTCAAGAAGCCATCAAGGAAACCTTCCAACGACGAACAGATTTTTCTGTAACCCATTTTCCCCCACAGGCTTCACTGCTCAGCCTGATGCCAACGGGGCTGAAGGGGCACTCCAGTTTTAGGGTGATTTACACGGACAATTTGCTTTTATTGCTGCCTGGGACACGGCATTAACGATCCTTTTCCTTCCTTGATGTTCTCCTCTCTCATCCCCACACCCGGGGCGGGATGGGATGGGATGGGATGGGATGGGATGGGATGGGATGGGATGGGATGGGAGTTCTCTGGAAAAGAGCCACGCCACCTTCCCAGCAATGGAGCAGAGCTCCAGGAAGCGCGGCCTCTTCCCGGTGGCACCGCGCTGATTTCAGGGGCTTCCTGAGGGGCACTTCAGACGAGTGGAAGAAGCTTCCAGGGAAATCAGTCATCGTGGCAAGCACTTCCGAGGTCTGTCGCAAGAGAAAGTGTTAAGGGCTGTGCAGAGCTTGTTCCTGCTGGGTTGACGTGGCACTGACCCTCAGCAGGTCACTGGGGCAGGATGTGGCAGGGCTACGGACGCGCTCCAGATAAAAGTTAGAACTCCCATGGAAGTGAATTAATGGGATTGAGGCTCAGAGAGGGAGCGAGCAGGGGTCCCACACCTCAGCTCTGCTCACGCACAGCAGCAGCTCCAGAGCTTCAGTCCAGCACAGCTCTCAGGGCTGCGAGGAGGAGCTGAACCCAGAGGATGGCTCTGCCTTCACCAAGAGAGGAGAACGCTCTGCAGTCATGCTACAGATCCATCAGAATGGCAGCAGTGGAAAAGAACATGGAATGGAATAAAACCCACCCCAACACGTGCCATTTCTCTGGGACCAGAGCAGGACAACATCATCACACAACTGAGCCCGTGTGGATGTGGCCGGAGCAGCCACCCGGCCAGGGCTGTGCTGGGGAACTCCAGCAGCTTTCCTAAGCAGGAAAAGCCACCAGGAGGGATGTGGAGCAGCTCCATGTTCACACCTTCCACGTGAAGGTCTGTAACTGGAGAATTCCTCCCCTCTTTAACCAGGCAGGAGCAAGAGAGGTCGCTTCACCCCGTTCTCCTGAGCCTTAAAATCTCAGAGATCCCACCATGCCAAAATGATTAATGAAGAAACCTCTGGGGACTCGTTATGCATCTACAGGCTCTCAGAGCTCCAAGTTCTCCTAAAAGCCAAGTTTTGTAAGCCAGAGCTCATCCCACCTCACGTTACTCACTGAACAGAATTCATTTGCTCCACAGGCTGTGCATGTGGAGAAGGGATGATCCCCAGGGCCCAGATGTGCCGTCCTGGCACTGTTCCACACTGCTCTGCTGGACAATTCCTTAGATAATTCCAAGGGAGCTGTTTGTACCCCCCTGCTGCAAAACATGCCCAACAACCACCTCCACGACCCACTGGTGCTCCCCAGCAAGGGAATCCCACATTTCACTGGCTTTTAAGGAAAGAGCAAGCACGGATTTATTGACAGTGCCCGGATTTCCGACGGTGCCTCAGAACTTCAGTAAGAAACAAACCAAAACACGCAACCAGCTGAGGTCTAGCAAAGTCAAGACTGGTGAGAAACATTCTCAACATGTCCTTTCTGCAAATGAGTAGAGGAGAAATCAAATGAGTCGCTCACTTACCCCGGAAATCAGCGCCAGCACCGGTAATGCCCAGCTCTCCCACATCCCTAACAGAGAGGGAGAGCTGGCAGCAGCTCCTCCAAACCCCACCAGCACGAGGAGGTGAACTTCTCACAGGCTTTGTTTTCTAGTTGGAGCGTGTAAAACATGCAAAGGGGCTGGGACTGGGTGACCACAGAGCTGCTGCAGAGGTCCCGCAGGCTCGTGGCGACCCCGGCGGGGCTCCCGGCTCGCAAACCACACACGGTCACTTCCCTCCTGCTCACCACATCCTGGAGAGCAGCTCCAGATGTTCTCCTTGACCTTCTTCATTTTCACATCTTATCGTGAAATGGAGGCTCCTGGCCCGGTTCTCTCCAGCCCTTCTTTGCTGGGCAGCACAGCTATGGGCAAAGCCCCTCACCCCCTACAGCACTCCTGCCAGAAAAACACAGGTTTTGGCTTGGAAGGGGCCCTAAAGATCATCTCACTGCCACCCCTGCCACCATCAGCCACCACACACACGGAGGTCAGAGAAGGAACAAGCAACAGGGGAGGTTTTGCAGCAGCAAAATTCCTTTAGTCCAGCACCATCCTGCACTGGGGCTGCCCAGAAGCTGTGAGGACATCCCAGCTCTTCCCACAGAGCAGGAATTCCCGAGGGCAAGGACCAACCCCAGCTTTCCCTCAGCAGAACAAACTGAAACAGCGGCACCTCTGGCACTCAGCCTGGTTTCAAATGTCACCGACCTGTGGCCATTTAGATCCTTCCAAAGGCCCTGAAGAGGTTCTCACTACGTGGTCAACATCTCTGAATACGGCAGAGCAGCACCTGAACCTTCCAGATGGCTGCTGGCAGTCGTGTGCTTCCTGTGGTGGCTTTGCACTTCGGTAAGACTTTTCTGATGGTTCGCCTTTTTCTTTTTTTGTTTTGTTTTTTCTTTATTTTTTTTTTTAATGTGGTGAGAAGACATTGTTAAAGTTCACTTTTAAGGGCTCGCCCTTTAAAACGAGGCCCAAACAAAAGCAAACAAAACTTGGCCGCTTTTGTTCACCCTTCTGTTAAGAGCAAACCACCAACAAAAATATGCCCTAACCATGAAACATTCCTGCTATAACGGAGTTGAAAACCACACAATTCCATAACAAACTTGGGATTTACTACTGACATCAAGAGCAATTTGATCTTCAAAGTCTCTTACTCTCTGTGCTCTCTGTTCCTCTTCGATTAAGTTAAAACCCTGCTATAATGCTGGTAGCCCCCATCTGTATTTACTCACAAAAGTGCACAAGATCTTGTCAGCCTCAATGGAAAGTGGGCAATATGGACTTTTCCAACCCCAAAAATTCCCATGTGGAATTACTGGGCTACACTGGTTTGGAGTGCATAGAAAAAAAAAATGTTTTCAGTTTAGAAAAGTGGGCACAGAGCGAGCAGCTCAAGCACTCCCTGGTAAAAAACGGACAACCCAAGGAAGAATCAAATCAGACATAATTTTTCATACAAGTGGAAAAGACAGGTATTTATTACCCACCTGTTGGGATAAACACACTCAGCAATTACTTTTTATGACAGACTAATCACCAGAGAAAACATGCACTCATGGTTGGCTGTAAGGACGTTCATCCCTCTTAGTCAGAGGAAGGAACTGGGGCAGTTAATGGACTTGTCTGAACCAAAATGAGGTTTCCAAGTCCTCTAGCTAAGAAGAGATCTTACATCTGCATCTAAACTCATCTCTTTAAACTGCAGATTCACATCTGCATGAGTGAACTCTCCCCTGGGATATGCTTTGGTTTGCTTGCAACCACTTTTATATTTTCAGGCTTGAAGGAATCCTTACGTTGCCTACTCTGAATCCTTATATTCCCACCTTCAAGAAGAGGAGTTAAGCCCTAAACACCACCTGTAAAGACAACAAAGAAACGACACGGTGCAGATCTCACCCTAAATTGTTTTTCTCTGATCCCAACTGCAACAAAGAAAGGGGAAAAAAACCTTATAATTTCTCCCAGCTGAAGGCTCTTTCCTTCCCAAAAATCAAACACAAACAAACTGGCAGAAGCCACTTGAAACAGAAGAAGCCAATCCGTGAGAGCCAAACGAGGCCTTAGGAAGTTGTCTCAGCAAACAACTCGAGCTCTGCCAAAACCCAGGATCCTTGTGCCTCCCGTCGGTGGCCGAAAGCAGAGCCTGATCCCCGGCTCCTCTGGGACACTCAGGACACGTTTCCCAAGGTTTCCTAGGGGTTCTCCTTCAGAACATGGAACAGCCAGCTGCCAGCAGCTGCACTTAAAGTCTTATCTAACAGCTGCTTTCTGCCTCAACCAGAGGAACACCCTGCTATTTGTCTGGTATCAGTTTTATCTCCTGAGACAACCAAGACGATTCAGCGTTTGAGCACGGCAGGCTGTGCCACCCGCAGCACAAGGAACCTGTAAATCCAGTCCTGTCCTCCAGCACCACCCCCTAACAAACAGTGCTTTGAGACACCCCATACATCATCAGAGACTTTTTTCAACCACCTAAACTTCTGCCAGTCATTTTCAGCCATGAATTTTCACCGGCCAGTTTAACTATGAATGCTCTGGAGGAGCTGCTACAATTAAGAGTTTGCTGGTGTGAGTCTCCTGTCGACCACGAGCTGTAGCCCAGTATCACCCTGGCAAGCAAACCAAATATTTACCCTCAATTCATTCAATCTCGTGGACAAATACATCCCCTATTTTTAACTAACTGGCTAAATAGGAGTAAATTTTACATGTTTGCCTCTGAGAGCTGTGTCAATAGCAGTGCAAAGGTGGTGAGACACGTGAGTGGCTTCAGTGTACACTGATGAGCAGTGGGACTTGGTTTTCCTTTCCTTAGGGAGTCCTGCTGGGTTATGGATTTGAAAATTCGTCCTGCAGCTTGCACAATTCTCCTGTCACTCATGGTTTGGTCCCAGAATTCCCAAAGCTGCCTTTGCACCCATCCATCCCCAGACAGACTCTGCCACACTTCAGACCTGGCACAGACCTCACCCCAACAACAACTCCAGCCTGGCACCAACAGCTTCCCTGCCCTGGAAAGCCTCACACCTCTGCCAGGTTAACAACCCAACCTAACTCCTCTACACAATTCTGGTGGGGCTGAATCATCTCATGTTTATATAAAATTCACTCATTTCTGACCATTTAGAAACCACTTGGTTGTGCCATTTCTGCAGTGGCTGCCTGGTAACTCTGGGTGGTCTTTAACTGCAGAATCATCATCCTGGGAGTCTGACACGATGCATGAAAGCTGAATAAAACCCAACTTTAAACATGTACTCTATATTCCAGAATTCAAAGTCAAAAATTATGAGAGGAATGTGAACTTCTACCTTTCCAGGAGCCTATCTGCATTCCCAGCACTATCTAATGAAAACTGACAGTAGCTCAATTTCTTGCTTTGGCCAAGAGCAGCTTCATAAAAGCTTATGGCCAGTTAATTTTTCAGTGCAGTTATGATTTTATTCCAGAAGCCCAAAGCAGCAGACATTTCCCAGCTGCAGCTCTGCCTCCCTCTCTCAAGAGCAGCTTTGGATGCAGGAGCATTTCCGTGCTGCTGGAGAGATCCTTGGGCTTTGCTCTCTCAGGATCTCGGCTGCACGAGCCACGGGGCAGCCTTTCTCCCAGGAGGCTGATAACAGGAGTTCTCTCAGCTCCCACAGCTCCAGCAGAGCCAGTTTATCCCCATCCAACCCAGCACCCTCTGCTCTGCAGAGCTGTGACCCCACTCACCCTTCCCAGCTCCGGCGCCAACACAAAACTGAAGGAATTTGGTTGTGCAGCAGGGAACGTTTGAAAAGAAAAGAAGAAATAGGAGAAAGCAACGTGGATTCCACTGCAAAATTCCCAACTCATGGCTACAGTCCCTGCCTAACAGCGAATCCACGAGCCACTCTTGCACCTTCTCTGGTGCCAGGCCAAGCCCTCCCTCAGCAGCAGTAAACAGGAAGCCACCGCCGAACTCGGCGACACAAACGCACCCCGAGCAACCTGCTCGGCCTCCTCCTGCTGCAGACACAGCTGGAAACAGCTGGGAAGAGCAGAACAGCTCTGCCTGTGAAGGAGAGAGCCAGGGCTGCACCTCCCTGGCCATCAGAGCTCCACGTGCTGCTGCGCAGGAGGGCAGCACCCTGCGGATTGTGTGCATTGCAAACTGGGCTTTGAGACACGAAAGCTGGGACTTGTTTATTCCATCGTGGCTAAAACCTTGGAATGTTTTATTCATACATTAAACCACGGCCCTTCTGAGACAAAATTCCATCCAGTGAGGTCAAAAACCACTTCTAGGTACTGCTGCTGCTGGTTTTAAAGTCCAATTTATCCCTGCAAGTCCAGAGGCAACCCTGTGAGCATCACACTGCAGCACTTCTGGAAGCATCAAGCACGAGAATTATGCCCAGACCTTAAAAGCTCAGAAAAGGCAGGACTGAAGACATCACCCCCCATCAATTAAAGGAGCTGCTGCCACGGCTTTAAGAGCTTACTACAGCTCTTAACTACCTTTCCTGTAAAGAGCTTAGTACAGTAAATGTGAGTAAGCAAATATTAAAAATAGCTAAGCTGGGCCACTCTTGTTCAACGGCTTCCAGCACTGACTCATCCCGAGGCTCATCCCAAATCCCTCTTGCCGTGTCTGCTTTCCCAGTCTGGCTCTAACATCCCCTGGCTCACACCCTGCACACCACCGGCTGCTCCCAGGAGCTCCAGGACAGAGGGGTCATGTAAACACCACGAAACATCCATCAGGATTTGCCACTCCTCCTTTCAGCCTTCAAGGATCATTTGGAGGGAGATCATTTATGAGTTTACGCTGCTGAAAGCCAGTGTTTAAAAGGGACTTGAAGTCAAGGGTTTGTCACGCTGAAATCACTCTCCAAAAATTTAACAGGCACCTCCCAAACATCTGGGTTCAGAAAATACTTTCCTACCCTCTCCCCCCATTAACTGCAGCCACGCTGAGCTACTGAGCTGCCCTCCAAGACATTGAATTACTGAGCTGCCCTCCAAGACATTGAATTACTGAGCTGCCCTCCAAGACATTGAATTACTGAGTTGCCCCTCCAAGCTCATCCTTAGAAATCCCAAAGTTGTGATCACAGACTTTCTGAAGGCAGGATCTCTGCCCTTTGTTGTTTGAACCCCACACAAATCAGAAAAAAAACCCCTCCTAAAGTGAGTCTTCATCTTATTTACAGGAACTGGTGGTCACATACAGGGAATTTCCACAGGGTTAAACTCGTAACTTTTATACTTTGACTGTACATCTACCATGAAAACAGAGGAGAACAGAAAAGCCTTTTTAAAAAAGCATCATTACAGATGCAAAGTTTAATCAAGACTAATTAAGCTAATCAGATATCAATAACATATACACGCTAGAGGTGGTAATGTGTGCTCCTGTATATTTTATATACACAAGAAGGTCCCCAGAACTACTTATGTGCTTAAAAATCATACAGACCAAAGTCTTTGCCAGAATTGTTGTGATATTGACCCAATAATTTAACTGTGATGCTCGTGCCTTAAAAGAGATCATTAAAAAAATGACCAAGGGAAGAAAAGAGAGTGGTAGCAAAGCACGGAGTTAATGTTGTAATCATATAATCAATCATCATGTAAATCCTTCAGAAGTTACGTCAAGTTTTTATTACATCTTCCTCTCTCCCTGCCAAAATAACAAGGGTTTCTTTTGGGGTTGAGTGGCTTGTTTTGGACATCAAGGGAAAAGAAAACACAGGAGGAAAAATCCTGAAACCTTTAGGAAAAATACTTTCTATTTTCTGGAAGTTGTTGAATATTATACTTGCACTACTCTATTAAATACCTATGAATGAATTATTAATTTTTGCTCTCTGTTAAGTTGTGCCAGCTTCAAAAAAATACCACTTTCTGCTCTTTTTTTCCCAGAAAAAGCAGAACATCACGAATTTGGGGGAAGTTTTCACCTTAACTCAGAAAAAAAAGAGAGGACAGATAAACGTTAAGCCCAGACTAAATCACCTGCAAACTACTAAAACCCATCTGCCCGAGCCCAAAACTAACAAAACCCAGCAGCAACAAAGTCCCAGCTCAAACTGTCAAGCGAGAAAAACAGGAACTGGGCTCTAGAGCTGGGGTTTCGTATTTCCCCTTTTGAACCTGATACCAGAACTAACAATACACTTTGTGCCTCAGAGACCATGAGACACGAAATTTTCTGAATTTTTTTTTTTTTTTGGGGGGGGTGGTGGGGGGAGGGTAAATTTAGAATCCATTCTTTGCTGCACAAACTTGGTTTTAATTTTAACTGAGCTGTGAGTGCAGCTTCACACACCCCCTCCCCCCCCAGTGGATTTATTTTTCCTATTCCTACAAATGAGAAATCAGAGGAGTGAGCACGGCTGGAAAAGAAGGGCTCCAAGGGAAATTTGTGAATCTCACAGCCAGGAGATTTGGAAAGACAGAGGGAAAAAAATAAAGGCAGAGACAAGTCTGAGGAACTCTACATCACAAATCACACCTCTCTCCGTTTTTTATCCACTGGGATGAAACTGGCTGGTTTCACAATTCCAAAGCCTGGATTTCCAACCCAAAACTGATGGAAAAAAGGAACTTTTATGAAGCATCTGGACATTTCCTGCTTGGCTCCAAGGCTGCAGCCAATTTGCAAACACCACAGCATTTCTGGGCGATAAATATTTAACTGCAGTGGGCAGCACCTCCTACAAATTCCACTTTGGGAAGCAAATCCCCCTGTAAAGCACGTGGAATCCTGGAGAAAATAATGAGAAATAAAAGCAGAAGGTGCCCTGTGCATGCACAAACTGAGGACACCACAGCCCTGAGCTGTCTGAGGGGGCTTTCAGCTCTAAATTCTCTTCTCCATAAAGAACTTCCTTTTTTTTTTTTGGCCTTAAAAGCAACTCAGAAATCGAATTGTGAGCTGCCACGCAGGAATCTGAACACCAAAACCTCCAATTCCAGCTTGCTGTTGGTTCATCCCTTCCAAAAACTAGCAATCCCCCATCAGGCATCTCCATAATTTACAGAAACCTCTGGATTTTGGGGAGGCTCAAAAACCACTGCCCTGTCACTGCAATTGCCAGGGTGTTGTTATCCCATGAAAACAGACTCAAAATGCATCAGCACATTAAAAAGAAATCATAATGCTTGAAGAGTTTCAGAATGTAAAGACCTCAGAGAATATTTTAGCACACATTAAATAAATATTTGGTACGTGAAGCAGATCTCCGTGTTGAAAGGTTAACCAGAGACTTCAGACAAAATTCATATAAATCGGTTTTAGGGAAAAAAATATCTGTAATTCCTGCAGTAACTTGGATGTACCAACCCTCCAGCATTTTTCTTCAGCAATTTGAGAATCACGAACCACACAGAGGGCAAATGCCTGTTTTTCAAATCAAAATATTGCCCTGGGTGTCACAACCTGCAGATGGCCACAAGCAAGCTGCATTTCTGCCTTGGGATTTATGCCACAAAGCCAGATTGGTTCATTTCTCAAATGTAAAAGCACATAAATCCTATTTAACCAGCACTAAAAAAGCCAACATTTATTTTCATGTATGTGACTTTTGTGCATACACAATGGTTATCTTTACATACAAGATTATCTGCAATTAAAAACTGCCTGCTGCAGCTCCCTACACAATTCCAGACACATCTTTCCATGTCAATAATAATAAAAAAAAAAGAGTAATTTTCCTCACTCTTACAAGGAAATAAACTCAAGAAATCCATCGGTCCACAGCCTATTTTTTTTATCCCCTTTCAGTGCTCACTGCACAATTCATCTGTGCTGAAAACCTGACATTTTAGTGGAGCAAGACATGCAGAAAACGTTCTCCTGAGCAAATCTGCCTGAATTTAAACAAAGAGACAACAAGCCTGTTCTACAAAATCACCACGAGGAGAATTCGATTCCCACGAGAGAGAAATTTTCACGGCACTGTTTCCTCATCAGTCACAGCAAGGAAACCTAAGCACCCCTAGAAATTCCAGAGAGACTCAGAACACTCGCTCTGGACATTTTTACTTTGATGACATTAAAAGCCTTGATTTACTGCGTGTTAAACACCCCAGAAATGCCAGCCCACTCCTTATTTTTGTCCCAAGAAACTCCGAGCTAAATGGATTGTGAGCAGAAGTCACTGAAACCAGGGCAAAGGACTTCGTTTAGGCTGCTTTAAACTCGGTTTTCTGCCAGTTCTCATCGCGTGCTTGACCCAGGCACTGGAATCGTGGAATGGTTTGGGTTGGGAAGGACCCATCTCATTCCAACCCCCTGCCATGAGCAGGGACACCCTCCCCTAAGGAAAAATGGATAAAAGCTCTGGAAAAGCCACCCTGCCGTTCCAGTTGGGAACGATGAAAGTTTAATTGAGAATTACTCTAGCCAAAGCCGCAATTTTTTGATCTTGAAAATTCTTTTCTGTTTACTGTAACACAAGAGCAAACAGCTGGGGCAAGGGAAGGGAATCAGCATTCCAGATATTCCAGCAACAGCCATTCCTTGCTAGCTATTATCAATAGGACTGAAACACACATATTCAATCTGGCAATAAACTCAATTATAAACAGAAGTTAAAAATGGATGTCTGAGGCATTAATTTTATTAAAATCTATGTATTACAGAAGTGCTACATGAAAGATGTTCCAGCCTCCTAATGAGAGGTCTGGTGTACAAATTATTTATTTTCTTAAGCATAAGATGACATTTTGTCTTATTAAAAACACATCCTGATCAAATTACCCTTTTCCTTTCCTAAAGCCAGAACCTTCGACTTAGAACAAGACCACAGCTCCAAAACGAGAGGAAAGAACATAATTATTGCAAAATTAATTGGCCTGACCCCCCCATTACCCATGCTCACGGCTAAAAACCCACCCTGATTCACATTTTCAGTTCACAGCTCCAGGAAACGATCAAGATCAAATGCAAATTGAACGAGGAAGGCAAACCTGAGCTGCAAACTCAGAAAATGATGTGAGGCTCATCGTGAAAACTCCAAGCAGAGCCAACTCCACAACACAGCCCTGAGTCACCAGTTCTGCTGGAGAGCACCCACCACACTGGGCTCCTCCACATCAGCTGATTCCCCTGGTCAAATTCCCAAAAGGGAACTTTTCCCTCACATCTCCATTTTCTAGCTCACCCCTGACTCTGGATGAGGCTGTGACAGATGGGGAGGAAAAGGAAATTACCCCAGTTCAGCTCATTTTATCCTGGGATGCTCGTGGAGCAGGGTCCTTGCTCTCTACAGAGGCGTGGCCTAAACCCTATCCTTAAGAGTCTGATTCTAAACCAAACCCTAAAACATTAAGCTCTGTCACACAGAGATATAACATATAAAGCTGCTTCTTAGGCCTTTGCTTGGGATTTAACCACTTATATATTTCTGTCTCAGGTTGTGCCCTTCCAACGAGTACAGACACGTAGGAAAGCTTTACAGGACCAGAAGTGTGTATTTGTTTAAAAGATAAGGATCATTATGACAGTTTTCCCTGCTAATTAACCACTCCCAACTTTCCCCGCATCTGGAACCCAGCGACAGCAGCTTTTAATAAATAAATATCCTGAAATGGCCTGAGAAAGCTGCTCATCTCCACTGATCTTGAAAACTTCTAAACCATATTGAAGAGATTTTTTTTTTTTTCTTAAAGGATAACTTGGTGATTAGAACATACCCTAAAACCTTTCTAAAACTGCTGTGGCTGTGAGCAGATGTACAACAGAGCCTGGAGAAGGTGTCACTGTTTTACTGGTGGTTTTATCAGTGTTTATTGGTAAAAAAAGGAATTGCCCCACCCAGCAGAGCAGGGATGGGACATTTTGAGTGATCATGTGCATATCTGCCAGCTGGCCCGGCCCTAAATGCAGAACTACTGCAGACCAAAGAGCTTTCAAAATGTGGGTTGAAACAGGCAGTAAATCTTCCTTTCCCTGGTTCTGGCTGGAAAAAGTTGTGGTTTTAACAAAAACCTTTGCAATATCAGCAAAATCACCAGGAAGAGCGGTTTGCATCTCAGCTGCATTTCAAAGGCTGAACTCGCCGCAAAGCTTGGAGAAATCCAGTTTTTTATGTAACAACTCAATTTCATTGATAGGCTCCGATTTGTGTGTGCAAAGCTGAGCTTGTACAGAACCCTAGAGCCAAAGGGGAGTCGGCAGAGTGTGCACACAAACAAGCACAGCAGTTTAACTGCTAATTAAACTTCATCAAGCAGTTTAGCAACAAAGACACAAGGGACGGAGTAAGTCCTAAGGAGTTCGTTCATCACACAAAGCAAGAATCAAAATCAAGGCTCTCAATGAGGGGTCGTGTCAGGAGGTGAAAGTGATGGAGGATGCAGATTTCTCTCCCTGCAGAGGCAGATTTACAGGCTGGCAGGTCCTGCCTTTGTCCCATAAAATTAATATTTCAAGCACAGAGAGAGAGGCAGGTTCTGTAGGAGCGGGAAATGATGCACGGACACAGCACCAGGCCCAGGCTGTGGTGCCAGTCTGGGGAGAACAACTCTGTGCACACCCCGCTGATGGAGTCAAACTGCTCCACCTAAACTCAGGCAGGTGTTCCTCATGCAGGATTTTCCCAGCAGTGTCCAAGCTCCCAAAGAGCTGAGGAGAAGCCTCGAGGACACCCCAGAGCAGCCTCGCTGCCTCCTGCCTCCACACGCACCACGAGCCAAGAAAAAGGCTGGCTTCTTTTTCACTTAATTCAACAGCAAACTCCTAAGGACACGGTGTGATTGAACCTGGAGGCAGCACACTCTTCCACTGCAAGGTAAACACCCAGTCAATCCCCACAAAGGGTGAAGAGTTAATCACAAAGCCAAGTTAATCTGCTCAGCACCTCAGCTTTTAGGTGTTTTAAGGCCGTGCTGGCACGGGGTGAGCGCTCAGGATTTAAAAGGTGCCTTCTTTTCAAGCCAAGCCTGTTTGCTGATGTGTCTTGCTCATAGAGCTGGAGCCTGGCTGTTGTCAGTCACACGAGCAGAAAGCTGAAAGGACTGTAAAACCCACAGGACTTTTCTTTTTTTTAACTTGGCAGAAGACAGCTGTTCTCTGGTAAAAATGCAGCCCTAAGCCAGCTATCCCTATACGTCCTTTCACTTAACCCATGTGGCTTTGACAGCGAAATCAAACCCAGGCTCTCCTCCGTTAATCAACCCCACGACTGCAAGAAAGTTGTTCAAGGCCGGGAATTCCTCCCTGAAACAACTGTTGGTAGAGAAGGACACAAGTTGGTTTTCTCCACATGGTAAAACAAAGGTTTCCAGGGGAGAATCCCAGCTGGCAAAGCTCACACCAGCAATTTGCATCTCCATGGGATGCATCCATCAGGCCATGGGGGGTTGTTCTGTACCGTCAATAAACAACCTCGATGTTCCCCTCAGGACAATGAACACAAGCACAAGTTTTCTTGGCAACGAATTGTTACGATCCTACCAAAAATCAGCGACCACACAGGTCCCCTGTCTCTGACTAGACCAGAACTTGGATGAGCTCTTGACTATTCCCTGTCTTTAAGGTCCAGAGTTACTAAGAGACTTCTACAGATCAATACCTAAGTCAAATAAAAGGCATTTGAGCCAAGCCCTGAGGTTTCTAACAGAAAAGTTACAAGGTTATAACCCCATTCCAGGAGCACGTGGTGTCCATCACAGCCTGCAGAGCCCAAAGAGATTCTCCCAGTAGGAACAGCGGAAGGCAGCATGTGCCAAGTTTGGGAACTGCAGTTTTTACTTCATTATCAAAGTCAAACGCACCTTTCTCTTAACCCAGATTGAGTATTAAGGACAAGAAAGATGGGTAGAAGAAAAAGAAGTAATCATTTGATATAAATGCAACAAGAGCAAGGAAAGAGCAGAGAGGCAAACAGCGAATTTGTAATAATTTCTTTCCAGAGGGAGGGTAATTCCTGTAGCACAGAGCGACAGAGCTGCGCCGGGCTGACACAAAGGTGTGGTACACACAGGTCAGGCTCCCTGATCTCTGGCCCTTTATGAACTTCTAAACTCTCGGCCCCAGCAATTTCAAAATCACCAGAGCCTGTTCTGCCGTACTTTGAGGAAAAGTGAAATACAGAAGCGTCCAGGAAGTGAAAGGTTATTTCTTGTGCATCTTCAGTAAACACGAAACACTGAGGGCACAAGAAAACACCACACAGAGTGACCTGCCAATGCCACCTTGCAGCTGGTTTGGATTCAAAACCTCAGCACTGACGGTGGTCACCCCCTTTTCCCACGCAGGAGGCCGCCAGCTTGAGATAAGAGGTGAGAGCTTGATATCCCGGGGACAAAAAAAACCAACCCATGCAAAATCGATTTAAATACAAAAGACTGAGCCTAATGAAGTACTTAAGGTGGTACCTTTAATACTTTTTTTTTCTTTAAACATCTGATGCTCTACAACTGATTTATCTTCATAAAAAGGAAAAAAAAACCCAAACAAAACAACCCACACAAATAAAAAACCTGCTTTGCATTTGTTATCGTACTTCAGTGAAATCCAGAGGAGAGCAGAGCCAGGTATTTATGGATGGCAAGCACCAGGAAGTCATTTAGATTGTCCAAGTGCCAAGGTTTTTAAGGCTTGTTTTGTTTAATGTATCTCTCCGTGCTGCTGGCAGCTCAAAATGAACATAAAAGCTACTTCTGCCAAATTCATTTCCTGAAAAACCCAGTCTGTACACAAACAAATCGCATTCCCTCTCCTCCCTCCCTTGTCCCAGTCATGGACTGAGCACTGTCTGCCCCATTTTCCTTATCTCGAGAAAGTAGCAGCTTTAGACCTGTCCTTTTCCTGACAAACAAGGCATTAAGGGCTTTTCCCAGATTTCCTAAGCCGAACAACAATTTTCTCCTGTCCCAAATGACATCAGTCAACATTAGCTCAGTGTCAGCTTCCAGCCAGGAAAATGGAAGTGGTTTAAAAGATCTGCAGTGAAAGACCAACGAACTCATTTTGAGAGAATATGCACGATATTGAAGGGTTATTATTAAGAGTATCACCAATACAATTTAGTATTTCAATGTCCTGCTGAACTCCAGCTGGGCCTCCTGATGGGCAAGCCAGATTCCATTCAGCCTTGGAATAGCTGGAAGTGACAGGAAACACTCCAGGAACAGTCGAAGCAGCACTTGGAGTCCAAAACTGCTGAAAAGTTCAACTATATTCATATTCTGGGGCCTTAACAAGCCAAAGCCCTCCTCAGATCCACTCTACAAACAAGAGAGGTTTTAGCACAGGAGTGCTAAATTTAGTCTGAGGAATGTGTAAATTCCCTTCAGTTTTCTGCTGGAAGGAGGAAGAGCAGTTGTCAGATTTCGTCTTCAAAGGGAATTATGCCTCTAGGAACTGGGGCCAAACTCTTGGCTCACAGCAAATCCCACATGCTTCAAAATGCAGAGAATACTGCATTAAACACTGGGTTAATTCCTTTTATCAGCAGAGCCCCTTTCATGCAGCAGACCTGCTTCCAAGGAGCAGCAGTAAAATACATCATAAAGCAAAGCTAGCAGATACATGGATTTATGACAGCTGAGTTTCCTGAAGCCAATCTCCTTGCAAAGGCTTCTTCTGGATGTTTCCAGGAGACTGTTTGCAACCAGATCCAAGCAGGACCAACAGCAACACCAAACCACTTAAATTTAACAATTTTCCTACTCTTTGCTTATTCCCACCTTACTCTGCAGGTTGGTTCCTCCTCATATAAAAACTCTCAATTTTTTTTCCCCCCAGGTTTTTACCATTACTTTGCTCCACAGTTCAGGATAAAGCATAAACCCTCTGCTTTCCCCTCAGCTCCCAGTTCTTTTCCTTTATTTCCTAGATTACCTTTTACATCCCAGAGGGGGTAAAACGAAGTCCAGAATAATTTAAACAGAATAACTTTATGTGCCAGCAGTTTCAAGGCAGAACCATAACCACATCACGTGCAGAGAACAATATTAATATCACTTATCAAACCTCCCACACTGTGTAAAAGGCATTATTGATATGCAAACTAACCGGGCCAGACTTTACTTTTCCATGCTGAGACTGCTCTCCCAGTTTCCTGCAGCTCAATTTTTCTGTCAGTTATGCAACTTAGGTGACATTTATATAACCAGTTCAAGAAGAAAAAAAGCCCCAAGAATTACTCCAGCCAGCAAAATTCTTTGCAGTTTTATAAAGCCCTTCAGCATGAAGGAAATGGTCTGGGCATGTTCCTTAAAAATCCACCTGTTTGCAACAGGCCAGGACATCGAAACCACTAAATTGTACTTCCTCCTCTCCGATTTCAGCCGAGAGAAACTGCAGCCATTTTGCCCAAGAAAACCATCAACAACAACTTCTCCCAGCAGTTTTCAGCACTGTTTCAGGTTTTTTTTCAAGGGTCTGTGTAAAACAAATGCTGGACGGGATACCCAAAGTGCTGCTAAAGAAATCAAGTGAGAGAACAACCCCCCTTCATCTGTCACTTGATGTTCTGCACAGGAACTACAGCAAGAGATGGAAGTGACAATTTAGCTGTCAAAACCCCAAAATGCTGATTTTTTTTTTTTGAGACTCCACTTTCCTTCTTGATGAGGTTCAAGCCTGTGTCACCCTGCCAGCAAAACTGAGCAGTAGCAACCCATGAAAAGCTTTATTGCAGGCAGGCTCTCAGCATTAACTGCCTGAATTACGTGCTTGAACTGTAAAAGCCATTTTCTATCAATTTAGCGAGTGTTTGCCACTACCAATACCTGAAATCTAATTGCATTTTAAGTGCTTCAAAGTTCTGGAGCAACTCTTGAGTGTGTTTACAGGAATAATGCCTGGACTGCAAACTGTTGGCCAGGCTGCAAAAGAACAACGTGAATATTGCCGATTTTTCACCCAGAAGAAAACATTTTGTCATTTTTAATTGCTGTTGGAAGCGAGACAAATCAGGAACCGAGCCCCAAGTCGGTATTCCCTCCACAATCTGGTTTCTCAAGCTTCTTTCTGGGTCAGAGATTCTCACAACAACCCTTTTCACACCTCGATAAAACCAGTCCTAAGGGTTTGCTTTTACGTGTGAAAGCTCTGACCTCTCCAAACAATGCAAACACCTTCCCGTTTATGGAAACAGAGCAGCTCTTTCTGCTGTAATTCACACCCAACACAGCTCCGGAGTCAAGGATTATCCACTTGGCTGCTTGATTTTGAACCTCTCTTCCTCATTTCGAACCTCTTCCTCATGCCAGATCAGGCACCAGAAGGTGCCAAGGAACCTGAGGCCAGTTCTGTAGAAGAAAAAAGGTGTTTCGCCTCCAAAATCCAGGGAGCAGGTGGTGGGAAGGAGGTGAAGCTGTCAGGATGCTGCCCGTGAAAACAGATTTTTTCCTCTCCACACAAAAAAGGGAAGCTGATTTCTCTGAATTCTGTCTTTATTTGCAAGACTAAGCCACTACAGAAACGTCTGTCTAAACTTCCTGAATCAATACCACTTATAAGAACCCTGCCTTTCTTCCAGCCCTGAAAAGGTAAGGCAAAAGAATTAAACTAAGGTGAAACTGCAGACTCTGGCTGACCAGGGGAAAAATGAGTTTAGAAGGAATGTTGATTCTACCCCAAGTGACTGCTCGGGTGCACTTCAGCTTTTTGCTTCGCAGCTGATAGAGGTTTGCTTTTCAAAGTTTTTGCATCAAATATTCCCTCCAGATCTTAGTTCCCGATTGTTTTTTAAATAAAATCATTGAACAGACAATTTGAACATACAGAAACAGCACCTTCTTGAACAGCCCAACAGTTACTGAAGCTACCTCTCAGAAAAGGCCACTTTACAATTAATTCTGAAAGAACTGAGCCGTGCACAAGCTTCCAGGAGTTCACCAACTCAAAAATTGTTCCAGTTCTGTGTTTATATTCTTGTGCAAGTTTAAACCCACTCACCCTGGCTTTTTACAAGCTTTTCACATCACCTTTCCCAAAGGCCAAACAGAGACACATTGTGCCACTGGGCTTTGGGACAGCTTGCAGATACTGTGGCACTAAGATAAGTAACATATTTAACAACTGAATCACTAAAAATGTACTGACAAAAATATTTGTAACATCTGCTTGCAATCACAAACTTTTAACATCTCCAGCCTGACGGATTTGTTGGCTCAGCCAGAGCAGCACGGCCTGAGCTGGCCCTGCATTGCAAAGCACCTGTCTCGGTGTCACCTAACACAGACCCAGATCAAGGTGCAACTTCCTGTGTGTTTTAAAAACAAGTGCCAGGAGGAAATGCCTCCCAGTCCCCTTATAAGGGCAAAACTGAACTTAATACCGAGCTCCAGCAGCCGAATAAAGCGGTACCAAAGTACCTCCACCGCGCCCGAGAATAAAACTGCAGGGAATCTTCCACGAGCAAAGTTGGGTTCATTGGAATGAAGTTTCAACACTGACAGAACTTTGAATTATTTCCATCTGCCTCCTCCCAACAAAAGTACCACCAAAAAAAAAAACAAAAACAAAACACCAAAGTTTCCTTGCACTGGCCTTTGCATTCTAGACATGCCTCAAAATATGATTTCCCATCGCTAATCCCTCAGAACAGACACTGCATCCTCCTAGGCACGGACTGCTCAAACAGAGCTGGATCCATCTTCTCCTGCCACACCGAGCCACCGCTGAGTTGTCTTTCTACCCTCAATCTACACTATTAGCAGCAGGCTTGATGTGCTTCAGATTTTTGTGTCCTGGTTCTCCCCATACACGGATTTTAAAAATTCCGACTCAAGGCGATTAAAGAACCATAGACTGGTTTGGGTTGCAAGAGACCTTAAAGATCAGTCCAGGTCCGACTCCCTGCCATTATCCAACACAGCAAATGTTTTCTTACACACACACACAGAGCAGAATTATGTTTTAGGCATCTGGAGAAGGCGTACAGTCGGCACATCTTGCCCTCCGCCAGGTTCCCTGCTCCACATCCCTGCAAGTCCTTTGAGGCGATAGATATCCAGCCACAGGTGACCCGCCACGGCTGCCACCTACCTCCCGCGGGGGAAGGGGCAAAGGGGGGTCAAAGATGTCCCAGAATGTCCCGACCACAGGAACAGCTGCCAAACCGACAGCTGGACACCATCAACTGTCCCAAGGCCGTCGCTTGCCCGGGAGGGGAAGGCAGCGGGACCTCCCCTGGCACAGGGAGCTCACGGGGGTCCGGGGGGTTTTTTACCCCTCCAAACCCACCGGCGGCCGGAACCGGAGTTGTTTCATTGCTGTTCCTTCCACCGCCGAGCCGGCCTGCCCCGCTCCGCCGGGCCGGGGCCGAAACGTGGCTCCGACAGCCCTGCCCGGCCCGGCGCTGCCCGCACGGCCCCGCACCCCTGGCTTAGAGGCACCAGAGCCTCCGCACCCTCTCGGATCAGTGAAGCACGGAGCCTCCGCACCCTCCGGCTCAGAGGACCCAGCCGCTCCCCACCCTCTCGGCTCAGGGGACCCAGGCGCGGCCGCCGCGCTGAGCCCGGGACGCGGCCGCCGGGAGAGCCCCGCGCCGCCTCCGCGGAGCCTCCCCGGGAGAGGCGCCCGCCGCCCGCACCGCCC
>VZRR01000858.1:0-29413 GCA_013398015.1 Oreocharis arfaki
CCCCCCAGGCTCGATCTCCTGGTTCTAGGCGGGCGCCGAGACGAACGAGACAGCGGGGCGGGCGAGCCTGGCTCGTCCGCGTGCAGCGAAACCGGGACCTGCCCCGAGACACGATGTCGCCACTGCTTTGTTTTGTTTTGTTTTGTTTAAACTTCGGCAAAGTTAACGCCGGCTGCGTTCACAGAATCATGGAATGGGTCAAGCTGGAAGGGACCACAGCGGGTCATCGGGTCCAACCTCCCTGCTCAAACAAGGTTATTCCAGAGCGCATGGCTCAGGACTGCACCCAGACGGGTCTGGACTATCTCCAGGGAGGGAGACTCCACACCCTCTCTGGGCAATCTATTCCATGTGCAGTCACTGCACAGGAAAGAAGTTCCTCGTCTTCAGGTGCAACTTCCCGCCCATCACTTTCTGCCCGTTCCCGGCATCCCAAGACATCAGCACTTCTGGTGTTTTGCTATATTTGTGATTCCGGCCAAGACTTTTCTTTCATGAACTAACAAGAATGAAAACAAAGCCATAACGCTCTTAATTGTGCCCCCGGTGAGGGTCAGTGCCTCCTGCAGCTAAAGAGCCCCAAAACTAACCCCGCGGTCGGCACCGCCGCCAGCGGGAACAGCTCTTAGAGAAGCGAATTGCCCAAATTCAATCAATCCCAGGCTGATTTGTCCCCACGGAGATGCTCCCATCGCGCCCACGTGGCCGCGGTCCCTAGGGGCCACCCCGCGCCCGCCATGCGCTTCCCCGCCAGAACAGCGGCGGCGGCGGCCGACGCAAACCAAAGTGGCGGCGGCGCCCCCGCGGCCGCTGGGTCGGCTGACGGCGGCCCCGCCCGGGCGCGGTGAGGGAGCGGCGGCCGCCATGGCCCCGCCGCCTTCTGCCCCGCGGCTCTTCTCTCTTCAGCACCCGGAGCTGCGCTCCAGCTGCCCCCGAAACTTTCACTCTACTGGCACAGCTGCCCCTTCTTCCTTCCCAGCCGCGAGCGGGAAGCGGAGCCGCGGCCGTTCGCTCATCCGTCTCCACCCACAGCCCAGCCCGGCAGCGAACATCCCTTCTCTAGGTTTTTCCAGAAATAAAACGATCGTTTCCTGTCAGCAAACGGCCTCAGCAGTCCCTCAGGGACCTGAACCCCCTCTGATAAAGACAAGGACTCCTGGGTAGCAAACAAGAGCAATTCACTGGGAGAACGGACAGGGCTGTAGATTTTCCCTCGAGCTTTTTTGGGAGTTGGTTTGTATATCAGATGTTATAAAGGGTGGTTTCAGCTTCCGAGTTGTGTGGATTTCAGGAATCCGTTCAGGACACAAGTCAAGGATTTTAACATACAGGCAGCCTTCAGCAGCTTGTCTCCATCTCCCTAATAACTTGTTTTCCCCCATCATTTCCCAGGTAGTGTGTCCCTTTCAGGGGATTATCCACCAGGATGGGGAGGTGACTCCCAAGACAAGTTTATGCAGCCTCTGATTTATCTTCATTTTCCTCCTGTATTCCTGGGAAAGCCTTTTATGGCTCAGCACAGACGTCTCAGACATCCCTCAAAGAACAGTTTCCCTAAATTCTCACTGTGCATCACTAGGGCAGCATCTAGCCAAGCGCCTCATGTGGGGTTTGTATAAATAAATTTGGGTTTAATCACTTTAAAGTGGCTAACCACTTTATTGCCATTTATAGCTGTTAGCAAATATAAAAACACATACATATCAAAGCTCTAAGGAGAAAATAATTATTTTTTCTCCCTTGCTGCTTCAGTTGCCATGTGGCAAAGTATCAGGAATGAGCATTAGGGGGTCAAACACACTTAAACCACAAGAGAAATATCTGTGAATACCAATATGGATATGAAAGAATCTCCAGAAAAAAAAAAATCACTAGTGGAAAAGGAAAAAATCAGAAATGAAATTAAGAATTCAGTTGCATTTTTTAATAAAGAAACATAAACAGATCCAGGCACTGAGACCATGTCCTCAGTGGGGTTACATGACTGGGCAAATGTTTAGATCTAAACTGGAACTGCTGCTTCGGGGAGGGAGGGGAGTGTGGCGCAAAATATTATGACAAGGGGAGTGCTCTAAGTGAGGATAAGTTGGCATGATGAACAGATGGAGGATTCAATAACAGGAGGTTATTAATACTGCAGTTTGGTATTCTCTACGCTACTTTGTGAAGGGATTCATATGCTTGCTCTTTTTCCTTTCTGATTGTACACAGATCTAACAAATACACATACTGTAGGTAACGCCAGACTCAATTCCCTCCTGGCACACCCATCACAAGTTCATGCTTCCTGGGAAAACATCATGGGCTGGATCCTCAGCTGATAGCGACTGGACCAACAGCGTTCCCTCCAGCAGCAGCAGCAAGCTGAATTGCACCTGCTGAAGGACAAGAGGTTATCTGACCCCATCTCCCCAGTCAAAAGGTCTCTCCACCCCGCTCTTTGACAGCTGCCACAAGGCACCTGCTCCACAGAATAAACTACACAGACTCTCAGGATGGAAAAGAACATGAAATAACTCAAGAGCAATCGAAGTTTTCCATCAGGACACAATGCAGTGCACTTTCTGCTTAAGAAAATGAAGCTCGTTTTTCCCTGAATTCAGCCCTCCTCCCCTGCACGGCTGTCAGTGGCCTAGTTTTGGACTGGACATGAGAAAATCCAGGAGCAGACCAGCTGACTCCAGCCAAGCCTCCGGTTGCCCCCATCCATTTTGCTTCCTGCTTTCTCCAGCAGCTCGCCTCTGGGTCACGACACATTCAGTCCTCTTCACAACTTTTACTCTACGGCTTGCACAGTTACAAGTACATCTTCCACAAAGCCTAACAATCCCCATCCTCTTATCGCATTTGGGCACTGCTGTTACTGTAACCTTTTTTTTTAACAGCAATGTAACACAGCTGAGTGTCTTCTGTGCCCTGCACTAAGAATTATGGCATTTTTCAAAGTCCCTAAACTGTTTCTTGGCTTTTTAAGAGTCAGCTGGAGGAGCACATGTGCTGCAGAGCAAATACATTGTTTTAAGTGTATCTGTTAACAGCCACATGTATAATTTAAGTACAAGTTTTATTCCCCTCAGAATGTGCAATCGTAAGGGCATGACCTTGGGCTTTCACAAATTCAGTGCATTAGGGTTCACTATCTTTAGCAGATGTGACTTTGAAGATACTGAAAGAGGAAGTTTTGCTGTTTTATCCTCTAAGCAACGAGCCAGGATATATGTTGAAAGTTTTCTGAAGTGAATAGTGGGGTTTGACAATTTTCTTACAAGAAGATACTGCTATTGTGTGCTTACAGATTTTCTTTGGTTTGTCAAAGCCATGCATGCTGGTTCTTTCATGCATGATTTTGCTTTGTTATCAAACAGACGTCATTCATTGTAACAGTTTTTAAAGCCATAAATTAAAAACCTTTATGCATTTTTAATCAAAATGCAAGATTATGTTTCAATGGAATATCTTAACTTTTGTCAACAGTAAATCCTGTAGATGCTATTAGGAGATCCTAGGAGAGATTTATGTCAGAAGAAAAGAATGGTTGGATAAAGCAGGCCCAACACTTAACCTGTATCCTAAAATAGATCGTTTAAATGTATAGTCAAACTAAGTCAATTCAATTAATTTAAAATCTGGAAAGAAAACTTTGTTTGGATTTAAATTATTTCCTTAATTCTTTCACTTAGATTCTAAAAAGCATTTGTTTATATAACACACGCAGAGATCAGCCTACTTTGATTTTGCAATTGCGTATTTTAATTACAGCTTCTTTTTTTTAGCTATAACTTCCTCTATGTGAAACTCCCCACTGCAAGAAGTTAATACTTTCTGGTTCATGTGAAAGTCATTTTGGAGAAAAATTTTCAGCAGGTTCTGCAGGGAAAATGGGAAAAAAAGAATAATTGACTAAAGGGAACCACCTAATCTTTAAGAAATTGTGGTCATTGCAATGATGACATAAAATAGAGGACCTTCATCTACTGTTATAAAGAAGGTGAAGCATCAAAGTAGTAGATTAAAGTTCCACTTAATGAACAAGAAGTTCAGCTGTGTCAAACATTCAAAGTCATTTTTGAAATGCCAAATGTGCATTGCTCCTTTCTCAGAATGGAACAGCTCTACTAGCTCTATGCTGGAAATACAAAGTGAAAAAGCTTGTAGTGTGCTGAATGAATGGAAGAATAAATTCCCTTCAAACCACTGAACACAAAAAAACTCTCTCCTCTGATGTTATCTGTATTAAGTGACTAAGGGATTTTCTTCTTGATCTCACCCTCTTCATACAAGTGCTAAAAACACAAGAACCAGGGTGGAATTAAATCCTCTGCATTTTCTGGTTGTCGTGAAACGAGACATATTATTTTCCATCTAGTCAGGAGGAGTTAACAGACCATCTCCAGGACGGTCTGTGTTCTGGCTGGAGAGAAAAAGAAGATAGAGATGAACAGCAGAAGAAACCTATAGAGAACCATTAGTGGATGTCAGCCATTGTCCATCTGTTCACAGTGGAATAAATCCAGACCTGAAGGAACAACTGCAACCTGCCCCATATGGCTCGCTCCCTTCTGCGCTGGCAGGGCTTCTTTGGGGATTTGACATTGGATGAGGTAAAGGAGAAGCAGCGCAATCTGTGTTCCCAGGAATGAACAGCCAATTAACATGAAAGGACAAAAAAAGGGTTAGTGACCCAGGGAAGGTTTTCTCCTCCTCACCTGTCTGAAATAGTGGAGCTCATTCAAACTGTGCAAGAGGCAGACATACTAAGCTGAGGATCCTGCTATTAAAATTTTACTTTTAGCTACTAACACAATTCTGTGGGCAGTGGATAGCCCCTCGGTTGGTGAGACCAGAGATCCAGTTGTCTCCCAAAGTGGTAAAGAAGGCATTTAGAATATATTACACTCACATTCCATTAAAAATTATAATGCACTATGCTTTCAACATAATGAACCAGCGTAACAACGTTCTGCATTTACTTTTATAGAACTGTATTACTGAGTAGTAATTTACTTCTCAAGTTTTAAATCAGTCTGGGCCTCATGAAGCAAAGTGCTATTTTTTAGATGATTAAGAGAAGTAGGCTCTGGCATATGCAGAATAGTTATGAAATCTGACTGTCTCTTTAAAATTATAATTAAAACCAGATACTCTTTATGATCCTGCATTCTGCATGCGAAAAACGAGATCTACCTATTAAGGCCAACTGAAGGGATCAAAACCCACAAGTCTGTAGTAGATTCAATAACCTGTTTGGTGGTAGTAATTTCACAGGTAATATGGAGAATAATGAACCATCCAATGGCCTAAACAGAACCAGTGGATGTCCTGAGTGAACTTGCTACTGTGGGTGTGTCTTACTGGGCTGCAATGTCATTTGCAATCTACTATCCTCCACCTCCTCTTGAGTTCTAACACACTTGGCATCTTATTTTTGTCAAAGTTGCACAACAAGCAGTCAGGGAAAAAAGCAAAAGTTGTATCAGAGATACTTTTCAAGTTCCCAAACAATTATATTTGCATTTCTGAACATCATTCATTCACTAGGTGGCATAGAAAGCATCATACTTCCTTGTTTCAAACATGCACCACAAAACTGAGGATGCCCTCAAGAAAAATAAACACGTATGAAATCAAAGCCACATCTCACTAAGCATTTAGCTAGAGACTTTGCTCTGAAACTAAGCACAAGCCTTACCCGTCTGAAAAACCAGCAAGGACACTAAAGGATGAAAAAAGCAGAACAGTGTTACATGAAAATGTCCATTTGCTGTCAAGGCACAACCATGCACTGGGATTATGTACATTTATGACATTGAAATGAACTCTCTTGCTTTGTCAAATTTACTCAGGATGATGACAAGTTACCAGGCTTGAATTTCATCCTCTTCCAAATTGAGCACTTCTCTGTACCACCATGAAATACAGCACTACCAGCACTCCACTATCACCTACTGCTAAGATAAGAGAGTGGTTCATTAGTGAGCAAAAAGTGACCTCTAGTCAATCACCACACCAGCTCCTGAGACACACAGAACCTCCCTGGCTGTCTCTGACTGATCACATCCCCATCCAATTAAAATGTGATAATGCTGCACCCCAACACCAGTCAGCAGCTGCATCCCATCAGTCAAGCACTTCAGGTACCTTCAGTAACCCACACTGTGCACAGCAGCTGTAACAAGCAACAGAAGACACGGGCACATTGGAAAACCTGAACACAGTAAAACCTGCCTACTGATAACTGTTAGATAATTTAATGGACTACAACTAAACATGCAAGTTCTACCAGAATATTTAAATTATTTAATTTAATTTTAAAAGTAGTATATGCAGAGATTTGTAAACAAAATGAGAAAAACATCCTATTAAATATGTAAAAATAATACCAATGTTAGTGATCTTTGTACTCTAAGAAAATGGGAAAATCAGAGTAGAGAAAAACAGTAAGCAAAGAGATGGGCAGTGAAAATCAATTCCATATTTACAGCATATGCAACAATATACAGGCTAGGCAATCCATTACAGTGAATGGTCGATGGTTTTAGAACAGTAAAAAGAAACTAGCAAGGTTTCATGTGTAAAACACACACCCCATTAGCCAGAGAAACACATGCCAAGTTCTCTGTCTCCATATAGCTGGTGACACACTAATATTTTTAATCTTCTCCTAATACGTATATCTTTTTCTAGCAAACATTTATGGGAGGTTATTGAGAAGCACACTTTTTTTCTTTTATTAAACCAAAATACTCTCGTGCAGCTTTTTTACTTCCTATTCTCAAGACTTAAAACTGAATAGCTGAAAAGCAAACTGAAAGAAATCCTTATCCCTATGCCAGACTCCCAAGAAACAATTCAGATCCATAAAGGACATCAATTTATGTGATGACTTACACAGTGATGTGGGAAAAAAATATTGAAATATATTGAAAAAGCTCCCTTTGTATAGTTGAATAATGTAAAGAGAGCAGAGTGTTCTCCTAGCAAAAAGATCACAGTACTTACATTGATGTAACACGGAATTTCACTACAGAAGCAAAGGCGATTCAGAGGTGATAATCAGTATCAACAGATTTACTGCTATTTGAGCTGATCTTTACTGCCAAATACCCTGACTTACAGACTAAGGCAGCACTGAGCATTATGATAGGATGGTATTATTTAAAGATTAATGGATAAACTTTCCAAAGGCCTTATCATAGTACATGAAGAAGATAGTGCAGAGAGAACACATCTCACGAAAATGTTTGCTAAATCATTGTCTTTTTAACGGTTCAACTCCTCTACACAGGAAAACACCATCTGACAGAGATGTTTTGTTCAATTTGTATCACAGCACAGCACAAGTCTGGTCCTACAAGTGTCTTCTGGGAGCTCCATCATCTCACAACAACCATTACTCTAGACAGCAGGATCACTGGTGCAATTTTAAAGAAAGCTCTTGTTGTGCCAGGCAGGCATTGGCAAGATGGCTGGGCTGACACATCTGCAGCTTTTGTGATTCATGGTGGCATTGTGGAAAGCCCACAAGAGTTCATCCTGAGCTATAAACAAATCTCGTTTGAGATCATTGACTGCAACCATTAACCCAGCAGTGCCAAGGCCACCATTAACCATGTCCCCAGGTGCCACATCTACATGTCTTTTAAATACCTCCAAGGACAGTGACTCAACCATTGCCCTGGGCAGGCTGTTCCAATGCTTGGTCACCCATTCCATGAAGAAATTTTTCCTATTTTTATTTTTATCCAATCTAAACCTCCTTGACACAACCGAAGGCCACTTCCTCTTGTCATGTCACTTGTCCAGGTCCTTCCTTCATCCCCCAAGTGGGTCACCCTGTCATAGAAGGATGGTTGGTCAAGCAGGACCTGCCTTTCATAAAGCCCAGACTGACAGGCCTGTAAGGTCTCAGATCCTCCTTCTGGCCCTTCTGGTAGATGGGTATCATATTTGCAAACTTCTAGTCCCCTGGAACCTCCCCAGTGAGCCAGGACTGCTGGGAAATGATAGAAAGTGGCTTGCAGAGCAAAACAAAAGACATTAAAATAAATTCTGTGACAGTTTTGAAAGATAAATTTTCTAGAACAGAGTATTGAGTAGAAGAGGACTTGGAACATTATGTACCTTTTGAAAGCAGTTTCAATTAATGCACACCATGTTGCATATCTTGCCTTTTTTTTCCCCCCCATTTATTTCATCAAGACAATTACTTGGTTTCTTAACATATGCTCTCTTTTTCATGAAGCAGGGTATCATATACTGCTTTTATGTAATGAACTATTATTTTTCACTACACTGATGTGCCATCTGAACGACAAGATCACAAGTAACAAAATAAACATCAAAGATCTGCAACACTGATGCAATCAACAGTTTTTAAGCTTTCATTTTTACCACATAATTCCAAAGAAAATCTTAAGGTATATAAAGCCTATTTTTTTCCTTCAAATTCTTATGGTTTCTTTGGGTCCTATATAATTCTATGAACAGCTGAAGAGTCACTGATATCAGAATACTCTTTTATTAATTTGTATTATTTTATATATCTGGAAGAATGATCACAGTACACACTTGTACATCACCACAGGAAGAAGAAAGTTCAGCAGACATAAACAAAAAGGGAAATACTTCCATGCAAACAGATTGGGTTCTTAATTAAAATGATTTGATACGCTTTATGAACAGTGCAAGTTACATCACAGATGATGAAGTTACCTTAGGAAAAATGTACTTTAAATTAACTACTGGAGGCTAAAGACAACTGAGCTGTAATAATAAGTAAATGTATATAGATAAGGTATAAATAATTAATTCGCTTTTCCTGAAAGACCTGAAAACAAATGGGAACACGCTGTGTATCGCTGTACTGCGCTGATCTCTGACTGAAGTGGCTTCCGAGACCCATGACCCAGAAAGGTTAAAGTTTGTGTCTTTCCCAGAGACTGCACCTCTATGATTAACATTACAGAGAAGGCCACATCAGAAAGAACTATCACAAGAGAGGAATGAACAATAATTCATGGAGATAATAAATAGTCTAAGGAGGAAAAAAAACCACCAACCCTACTTTGGTTCAACGAGCATTTTGAATTTTTTTCCTTTTATGCATCACAACTGTAACTTTTACCAAATACCAAGTACTGAAAGGGACGATTTGTTTATTTCTTGAGGTTTTACAATCACAAGCAGAATTAAGCGTTCCCAGTCTATTCCTGAATCTTTCCTGACAAGAGATTTCCAATTCTACTAAAATCTATGGATGTTTTTAGATGTAGACAGATGTCTGAGAGGCCATAGGCTGAGGTCATCAAACTCATCTCATCTGTGACCTAAGCTTAGTCTCTTGGCTCTCTTAAAAAAAAAAAAAAAAAGGGGGGGGGGGGGAGAGAAGGGAAATGATAGAAGGGAAGGGACACCAAAGAAATTGTTTGCTAATTTATCTAGAAATTTTTTCTAGTTAACTTTTACTCTAATAGCACAGGCACAGTTCAGTAACCTAAGGCCAAGATGATGCACATTGAGAAGAGATACATTATCTACGTGGTCATCTATCATTAACTGCTCCTCACAGACTAATTATTGTTTATGGCATTATTAGCAGTCAACTGCCTGCTATTTTCTGCACATCTAACCAACCAGATTTTCAAGAACTCACATTTAAATCTCATTTCAAAAGCCATTTTACTGCACTGAGTTAAATTGCTTAAATTTATATGTATTTTACATAAACCTTCATTTATCAACAAACAGCTCAATTTCTTGGTTCTTGAAACATTCAAAGAAAAAAAAGTACCACACTGATGCTGACATCATTTGGGCTGCTTAAGGGAAGATAAAATTGGGTCTCTGAAAGCTGCAGGCAAAATACTACAATGGATAACAAATATTCCTTGTGTATACATGATTGGAACGGCTGTCTCCATTGGGCGCTGACTGTACATTGTGGAGCACAGAATGGATTCAGAGAATATTTTATTGTTAGAGTCAGTTCATGTGGACATGCAGTATTCAAACAGTTTATTTTACAATCGCTGCTACCTGCTCCCTGACCCCAGAGATGCCTTCTTGCTTAAAACAACCATCAAACCTCCAAAAATCCACCATGTAAATAAATATATATATGCATGGAATGGGGGTTTCTATTTAGAAAAACGGATACAGTGATAGCAAATTTTCTAAATCTTTTTCCCTCTGATGGCTGCAGGGTAGTCTAAATTTTTACATATAATCCACTGTTAGGATCAACACTGTTTCTGTTCTGCTCTTAAAAAAAAAAGAGGAAAGGAGAAAAGAGGTTTTGCACAGGAGCATTAATAGTTCCACTTGCCCTGTGGCAAATGGGGAAAATATGTCAATGTGAATTACTGTACTGTCTCCATGGATCAAGATTTCTCTTAGTGCTTTCAAAATTCCACTAACAGAAACAATTGCTAAGAGCATTTGCTACTTGGCCTGCTATGCTGGAATCAAATAAGACCCTAGGATCAACTAATGCTAAAATATTATCTTCTATTGATTTTCTCTCCCTACATTAACTGAGGGAAAAAACAGCTAAATAATTTTAGCTGGAAAGAACAGTCTATTGCTCTCACAAGGACATCCAAAGAACTTAAATAATCAAGATAATTGCCAAACAGATTTTTGAGC
Organism: Oreocharis arfaki; assembly: GCA_013398015.1. NCBI lineage: Eukaryota > Metazoa > Chordata > Aves > Passeriformes > Paramythiidae > Oreocharis > Oreocharis arfaki. Next base: position 10,645 of record VZRR01000858.1, read on the forward strand.
AGCTTACTCTATCAGAAATGTAAGAATATCACAGTATAATTCTACTTCTTTCTGACCCAGAAAAGTTGTACTATATATTTACCTCACTACATGGTTACAGTGGGGAATACAACATCTCTCTCTACAGAAACCAAGCACACCCACACAGATGCATTAGAAAAAATAATTCTAATTGTGTGCAGTTGTGCATGCACACTCAGATTTGAAAGAGTGAGCCAAATACTAATAAAGAGATTCTAAGTCCATTTTCTCTACTGGAAGGCTACTTTATGGGGAGTTTATTAAATTCTTTTTTAAATATCTTTTTCCTAGTACTAGAATGAATTAATAAAGTACAATTGTTGAAATTCTTGGGCCATTGGGCAGATCTGGTATGAAAATTTCTCTCTGAACTCGATCTGGCCAACAAGAATGAACAACTAATGAAATCCAGACACTATTTACTTACACACTGTTGATTATTTCTACCAAATAGCAAATTATTTTCATTAGAAAGTAATAATCTTAATTCTTATGCTACATTCATCACCAGGATTCATAAATATCTAAGATATTCATCTAAGGCAACCATGAAGATGCAACAAATTAGAGCTTTGCAGGATGTCCGAGTTCGCACTACTGACATTCTGGTTTAAGAAGTCAGTGCTACACAAGGCTGACAAAAACAAACACATATTAAAAGGATTATGATCAGTTATCTTAGGACACATTTTTCAAGGAAAAACTCTCTCAGTAAAGATGTTTCTAATGGGTATTTGTCATCATCTTCACCAACAATGTGGACACAAATAGAAAATCTTTGCAAAAATGACTACGAACATCATAAAAACAATAATAACGGGCTTAAAAATAATAGCAAAAGTGCAATCATGCAGTCATTTTGGATCACAGATAAACAAAGAAACAAAACATGCTTTAATAAATCCAAGATGGAAAGCTTTGCCATTACAAAAGACTACTGTCACGCTGACAGGGTAGGGAATTGGAGCCTTAAAAGGGATATGCAACTGCGTGGGCTCCAATTACTACACCTCGACATGAGGAATGCTTTCCTTGAAAAAATTGTTAAATTCAAGTATGGAGGAAATTTTTGCCATTCAGGACAGGATTACCAACATTATAAATAGTGAACTGCTGCTGCCAGCTCTGGCATCCATATCCTGTAGGGGTGAAAGGCTGCAAAAAGAAAAAACTCAATGCTGGAGAAAAAAATGCCTTGAAGAACACGATGTACTCAGATTGCAAAAAAACCCCTGAGAGATAACATGATTACACTTTACAGGGGGAAATACCAGACACTAAAAGACTGCCTAATCTTAAAGGAAGACAAGATAACACTGAGCAGCTTAGAAGCTGATTCAAAAATCTGTATTTTCTAGCTTTTGTTGTTGTTGTTGTTCAAGTGGATGTTACTGACTGTACTACAAAGGTTATGGTGATGTCTTTATCTCCTGTATACTTCAAATGCCTTTCTGAAAGATCAGTCCAATAAAACATTTGGGGCTGAACTGTATCAGGTATGTACATGATACAAAGAGGTTTGAGGTAACCTGGAAATTCCTTCCTGATCCTGCACTTCGGGGAGTTACAGCTCCAAAAACTTGAAGTTGACTAATGGTTGGTCACTGCTTCACTCCCTCTAGGAATGAAGAGAACAGATGAGCAGTCTCTCACCGAGCATCATCTCCTGATAGCAGTCTCTCCCTGCTCCTGAGATCCATTAACAAGAAGCAATTACTGCTAAGAAGTTGTGATGAAGAGGGATGTCTTACCATAAACCAGCTGATGCCCAGGAGAGAGCTCGTGGTGATCCCACTGAGAGCACCACTGACAAGAGGCGAGACATATCAACAGAGCTTCAGCAAGAAGCCCCACACAGCAAGGGAAACACTGAATTCAGGGACTTTCAGTTCTAAATTAATAACAAATTCTTCTTACTGCCATTAAATAGCTGAAATAGTTTGGGGCTCATGCACTTGCGTACCCAAGTGCACTGAAATGGGATGTTTGGAGACCAGCGATGAATAAGCAGATCATGGTGCTGGGTGCTCGAAGCGTGGTCTGGAATGAGCTGGAGTTTGTGGCACCTTCATCACCCCACACAGGGAATGCTGCTGGCAGAAGTGTCCTCAGTCAGAAAATGGCAGTGAGCCCTGAAGGACCAACACTGCTGCCTTGCTCGGGCTTAGCTCAGTCACTGCTTCTCTAAACACGTTTTCTCTCATGCACTGCAAGAGATTCTTGTATCTGTCAAGCAGAACTGGATGCTACTCATCAATTTTTTTGGTATTATTATCAATGATGGCACATTGCTGACAACCTAACTGATGACACAGCTTAGACTTTTCCATTCAGTTTGCAAAAAGTTGCACAAGACAGAGCCTAGAAGAATTCTGCTAGAAGTAACTTTTGTAAGGGAACAGAGGTGCCTCAAAACTGAGAGAAATTCGAAGGATTAATGCACTAGCCAAGATTTGGGAAACATACAATCTGTTCCTGATTCTGTCACCAGGACCCTATCAACCTTGTCAGTATCCAGGTTCCTCATCTTTAAAATATGTATAGTATTTTCTTATTAAACACTCATGCTTCTGTCAGAGCAAATCCATAAAATATTCAGACATCCCACTACAACTGAGGAGTCGTTCTCCATATGACTAACAAGACCAAGGACAGGCACACATTCATCCATGGTGTTGATCTCAGCTGTGTCAGCAATGTTGCCATCATTCTGGTTTCACAGTGGGTATGGTAAAAATTAGATAGTGCTACCCTATAAAGAAATATCCTACAACAATCTGTAGGAGGCTGACTATCTAACCTGCAGTTTGCACTCCCCCCAGTCTGTCTCGTGTTCATGAACACAGGTCCCCATGCGGCCAATTAACTGAAGTTCCAACTGCTAAAAAAAGATACAATATAAACTTGGTGGTCTGTAAAGTTACATTTGTTTTAATACAACTGTGTTTTTTATTTAATACAATACTGTGTTTTGAAAGCATCACATCGGCTTCCCACTGAATCATATTTAACATATTTTTTGTTGACTTCCACTAGAGCTGAACATTTTATTGTTACACGAAGAACAGAGTTGATGAGAGAGGAGTGGTCCTTTCTAAGGTAGATAAACTTGGCAGGTCAAGAATAAGAAAAAAACCCTTACTTTTATTTTAAAACAAAAATCCAATTAGGAAGCTAAACTGTAAAAACGGTGATATATATTCTGTTGGGGAAAACCTTGAAAGATCACCAAAACAGAAATAAATTAATCATGGAGTATGGAAAGGAGAAATTAAGATCAATAAAAATTGTATTCATGCATTTACACCACCAAAGCATTTACACCACCAAAAAAACCTACTGTTGTTAGAATCAAGAAAAGACTGTCAACCCCAGTGTGGTTTATACATTTATTTTTTCTAATGCCAGATATACCTGTGTTGTACAGAAGAACTAAACACAGCGTAAGACAATCCTGCTTCCTATGAGATGGCTATCTCAGCTCTCAGCTTTTAGCAATCTGTGTAACTGTACTCCAATCACAACCATATTCATCAATAATAGATGTCAGTGCCTCCATCTGCCTGTGCTCTCCTCTCATCCCTACTTTTTATTCAGCAAAGACCTGCACGTGTTTAACTCACCACGCCCTGTGCCACGGACATCCCACCACTCCGGTTCAGACACACAGATCCTCTGAATCCAGCTCAAACCAAAATCTGCCACAAAGTTGACTCCTCATCCCTCCCCCACAGCGCTACTATTCATTGCACAAAACACTTCTTGTACTAAAAAATAATCAAATCTTTTTCTGGCACCTGAGCAGCACAACAAACACCACTTCTGCAACAGTTACGGCATAGGAAGTTGAGTGGGAGCTATGTATTTATTGGTCTACAGTTTCCACAATCAATTTAGCTTGAAAACAGCATTTTCTTGTTTTCCAATCTATTGGGAACACTGAGAAATCTTTTGTTTTCCTTTACGGACCAAGCCTTGATGTACCTGAAATCAATGAAGGTTTGCCATCCAAGTATGCAAGACCTCCACATGCTAAGACTAAAATTTCCAATTACATCTTTAACTATTTACTACATAAAATGACATTAACACAGACTAATTTTTGTTTCTCAGAGCTCTTAAAATAATTATGAACATGAAACAACAATCACTGTCATTCAGACGATAGTTTTCAGGATGTTTGACTGAAAGGCTAGAGAGATTCAATTAAACATTTAATGTAGAGGACAGGACAGTTGAATGTGCCAAAATAAACTTCAGCTCACAGCTGTACTAAAACTTTCAAAGATTTTCAGTAAAATAAATCCATATTTTATTAAAATGCTTGCTACAGCTATTGGAATAACATATGCCATCATAAAATAAATGTTTAAATCAGTACTGTACCCTGTCCTGGATAATGACTGCCTTAAAATCAACTGTCTTGGTAACTCATTCTGATTTTTAGCAAAATACAGATAATGAGAACAACCTTTTACCACACATTCTCTTGGCTAAACTCTCTCTCCCATGACAAATTAGCTATAGGCAAGATGATAGGGAAAAAATGCCAGCTATAAACAGGTAGTTATAGGATGAAAAATTGGCATCTTTGCTGACATCAGTCTCAGAAAGCGGAAGGGGTTGATTTCTGCCATGGAATAATCTTTTCCAGGAAAAACCCTCGGAACTCCAGAGTTTGGTGCTCCTGCAGCCAGCCTGCCACCAGGATTTACCCATTTGCCCATGGCAGATGAGGGCAGCAAAGCCGTGTGGACTTTCACAAGGGCTAAGCAGAACCTGACACCTTGCTCGTATTTCAGACTTATGAAAACTTAACTAATGATTGGTTAATATAAGCTGTCAGTTTCCCTGAATGGTGAAAGAGCTCCCAAGAGAAGGCTGTTAATAAGTTTAATGGGGGAAATAAAACCTCCATTGGCTTTGTCCTACACTTCTGACTCTCCTTTAGCTGGCTCCATGCAAACCTGTTCTCAGTGAACAATTCTAACAATGAATGCAGTGGACAATGCACTGAGAGCAGTCCTGGGGAGAAGGACTTTGGGGTGTTGGTGGGTGAGAAGCTCCACAAGACCTGGCCTTGTGCACTCACAGCCCAGAAACCACCTGTGTGCTGGGCTGGATCCAGAGCAGGGTGGGCAGATCGAGGGAGGGGATTCTGCCCCTCCTGGTGAGACCCCACCTGCAGAGCTGTGTCCACCTCTGGGCCCCCAAGATGAGGACAACATGGATCTGCTGGAGCAAGTCCAGAGGAGGCCACAAAGGTGATCAGAGGGCTGGAGCACCTCTGCTGTGGAGACAGGCTGAGACAGCTGGGGTTGTCCTGCCTGGAGAAAAGAAGGCTCCAGGGACACCTTGGAGCACCTTTCAGTGACTGAAGGGACTTCAAGAAATCTGGAGAGGGACTTTTGACAAGGCCATGGAGTGACAGGACAAGGGAGAAGGGCTTCACACTGACAGAGAGTAGGTTTAGACTAGATATAAGGAAGAAATTATTTACTGTGAGGGTGGTAAGACACTGGAGCAGGTTGCTCTGAGAAGCTGTGGCTGCCCCATCCCTGGAAGTGTTCAAGGCCAGGCTGGATGGAGCTTTGAGCAGCCTGGTCTAGTGGAAGGTGTCCTGCTCATGGCAGGGGTGTTGGAACACAATGATCTTTAAGGTCCCTTCCGACCTCCACCATTCTGTTATTCTATAAACCAAACAAGTAAGAAACACATACAAGTTTTGAAATCTGGAAATACTGCTTATAGTCAAAAGCTGCAGTTCCACTCTAGTATCACTGCCTGCCTTCATCTGCTACTGTTAAACGAGCAAGACCTTTCAACTCAACAGATCCCTCCTCCACTTGCTGCTGTCTCCATAAAATAAAGAGTAGATGGCACTAAACACAACCTCTGAGCCCCATCATCCAACCAGAGCTTTACCCCTCTGCTTGCCCACCTGACACAACCATCCCACCACACGCCCCCAACTTGGGTAACACTGTGGGAGGAAGTGCCAAAAGTCTTGTTCAAAAACTGAGGGAAACATTGTCCACCGCTGTCCCCTGATGCCCAAATGCAGCCAGATTTTCACCGAAGTGAATCTGCCCACACAGCAGGATGTATCTGTGATAAACTCACACTGACTGCTCCCAGTCACCCTCTTCTGCATCGTGTCCCCAGAAACACATTCCCAGTCCTCATACTACCCCTGTAGCTGTAGAAGCTTCTTCTTGCCCTTGACATTCAAGTCTCAAGTGAGCTTTCATTTTCCTAACACCATCCCTGCATGCTAGGGCAGTATTTCTAAATCCCTCCTTTGCAGCCTCTCCCCTCTTCCACCCATGCAGTGCCCTTAGATTTCCAAGTTTACTGGAGGCTGTGTAACGACTCCGCAGATCCAACTTACACATATCATTTCCTGAGCAATTTAATCTAATGATTTGCTTGCACGTTTCATTCAAAAAGAAGGGGTTTTTCTTTTTAAACAAAGTCGAACTTAAGGAGCACTGACATCTATAATGGGACTTAGAAGGCAGCATGTGAGTAGCATTTAAAGACCTACTGGGAGCAAAATTACAGCTCTTAAGAAGAGTGTGGCTTCTAAAATTTAATTTAACTGTTGCCTAGGCCTCTTCTTAAATTCTTATCTGGGCTAATCACTACAAACAATGAGGTCAGAAAAATAGCCATTTTTAGTATTTTAGGTGCAGTTTGGGCAATTAAAAAATACAACCACCCAGATTAAGCAGTATTTCCTAGAGTCTTCTCTTCCAGCAGCCACAGAAATACCATCCTGTGGTACATTTTTGTAAATGTGATTATACAGTCATTTATATATATGACATTTCAGCAGTAATTGTACAAGCAGAGCTAAGTAATTGTGCTTGAAAATTCGATGATGGAAACAAGTTTTTCTTTCCTGCATTTATCACTACTGAAGCGAGAATGCAGTGGGTCTTTTAATAAATAATAACCTAATTTCTGGATGTTCTAAGTACAAACCTTGTGATTTAAATATAGCTCAGTCTGCTAAATGTTCCTATGAAAAAGAAGACAATTTAGACCTCCATCAATTATAACAGATGGCAAACTGATTTCTGTTTTAGTAAAAAGTTTGCTTGGGTTAAATAGAGTTCTAATTTATTTTTTCTACATTTTGTTTTATTTAATTAAACTGCCCTAGAGATGAAAAATGTGGTCAGGTTGTAAAATATTTGTCCATAAATAATGCATAAAAATATGGCCATTGCATTCCTAAGCACTTATTTTAGATAATTTTTTAAAAGTGCATTTCACGTTAGTGATTTTGGTGTTCATCATCTCAAACCACATGGACCAAATCACAAGAGTGCAGCCCAAAAGAGGTAAGGTTTCAAATATAAATCATTGAATTGAGCACGGAAATGTAGTAGGGCACTGTGCCAAGGTGGGATTTGTACTTGAAACCATTACACCTATAAGTCTGATCTACTGAGATTCCTCTTCAGAGGAAAACATGTGAAGGAGGACTTCTCCCCCTTCCAGCCAGGGCTGGGCAAGGTATTGGGGAGTGCTTTACAAGGGAAGTCAGTGAGCTTGGCCATCCTCCCCTGAGTAACCTCGGCTGGTCCCTCCTTACCCTCAAACTCCTCCCCCCACTGTTTCCCATATTGGAATACTAATGATTTACTCCTCTTGACTTCGATGGTTAAAATGACCTAATTTTGCAAATTTTGACATCTCTGTGAGATGGTGCAAGAGGAAAAAAATAAATCATACTGTGGAAAGTTACATTTCTATGTCCTACTTCTGATGGAAGAGCCCTGTTAAGTCCTGATGTTATCGAGTTGCCTTCATTTGTACTGATCTGCAGCACCAGACTGAAAATTATCATAGCATTTCTCATAACTCCACACAGATTTATGCTTCCTACTTACTCTTATTTGATCTCTTAGAAAAAAAAAAAAGTGGATTTATATAATAAATTCATGAGTTAGAATCATAGACATCACAGTCACTTTGGAATATCCACACAGATTTCCCTCAACATATTAAGAAAATACCACAGTTGTCTCACAAAAACACCCTTCAAGTTTTGAAAAGTATCCTGAGAATAATGATATCAGGGCTTTGATCAGAAAAGGAGCAAGGTTCAGAGTTCAGGACCATGTCCTCCTGCTGTCTCTTTTCTCCTCCATCCTTTGGTGGCTGCAGGTATCAGTGGGAATTGCTCACATCGATCTGTTGCAAACCACTGCTTCTACATTTCAGACTGAACGCCATCCAGGGAACCCAGCTTCAAACTTCTCTGTCCTCCCACCTCCTGCTTTTTAAATGTAGTCTTAACTTTGTACCACTGCACTCAAGAAAACAGAGCAGAAAAGTCTTTAAGCATAGCAACACATTCCCTAGATCCTGCAAGAAGAACGACACGGCTTATGGCATTTCATGACCCCTAAACCCATTCCTGGGGCATTTCATCCCAACATTTAGGTCCAAGATGGATGCAGGGTCATGCAGGGCACCACCAGACCAGCAGGACATCTCCATTGCCCTGCTGAGAATAAAACCAATGTACAGGAGGAGATTTGTCTGCTTCCCCATAGAAGGCACATGGTCAGGCAAACCCACATTCCTCAGTCCCTGAGTGCCTCTTGCACCAACACATCCCAGTCAAGGGGAAGGTGAAGATCCTGAAGACCTGCTGCATTTTGGGTTGGCACCATCATATTTAAGCCCATGTAACTGAAGTTTACTAACCTCCTGGAAAACAATCACGTACATTTCCACGCTTGTATTTACTATATGTACTTGTCAACAAGATTTTCGTCATTTCTCTCTTCAGTTTAACAGCACAAATATTTTGACACCAGAGGTTGCAAAGAAGATGAACAGATTTCATCTCAACACAGACCAGTATGAAAACAATACACCCTTAAGTTGTCAGATTTACTTGACTTTTCTGTCTGATGTTGAACAAGGAGATTTCTTCCCAGGAATGGCCATTTCATGTTCAAACTAAAGGGAAGGGCAATAAAGCTGTGTCATTTGATGAAAAAAAATCTCCAGGAAGTAAATATTTACTCTCTGCTGAATAATTGGCATGTTTGGAGCTTAAAATAATTTTAAAAGGGAGTGATCTGCTTAGAAGGTATGACCAGGCATGTAACAATAATTTATATAGTGGCTTTGTACAGGCACAGAATATAGCACTCCCCAAAACCAGAACACAGAACACTGTATTGAGTGTTGAGGAAGGCAAGGAGGAAAGGAGAGTGATCTTGGAAGTGTTCAAGGCCAAGATGGATGCACCTTTTTCTTCAAGTTGGTGTAGTGGAAGGTGGGAAGGTGTCCCTGCCCATGGCAGGGGGGCTGGAATGAGATCTATAACGTCTCTTCCAACACAAACCATTTTATGATTCTTAAATGAATTTAATATTTCAGTTAAAGCTTTGTAACTGAAATATAAAGCAAAATAAGAAGTGTTCCTCATGCTTCAGACATTAAATGAAAGTAGAACAATAATGGCCAAGTTGTACCTCTCAAATCCATGGTGGGGGGGAGCAGCTTTTCCTTCTGAAGATGAAATATTGGACCAGACGAGACACTACAGGCCACATCCACTAACTACATAGAGCAGATGAAGTGGATCAGACTACAAACAATATAAATGCATATATTTGTGTCTGTGACATGTCAAAAAACAAACTCAGCGTTTGGATACCAAAACACAAATTTAATGGATGCAGCCAGGCCATCTCCAGGATGTTTAAACAGGTATTTCTGAGTCTTGTATGAGGCAGAAGCATTATGTTTTAATTGCCAGCCTTTATAACCACGTAACAAAATATTTCTAACAACTGAGAGCACAAATGTGATGATTAAAATATAGTCAATCTTGTTAAGTTGTCCTCTAGTCAAATGCAGGGAAGTAATTCTTTTCCTAAATTATTTACTGGAGACACTAGTGAGAGGCAATGTGCCCACGTTATTGCCGCGTCAATCTTTGTTTCCTTCCTTCACTTAACCAAGGGAAAATCAAGAAGCTGAACTGACAACGCAAAGAAAAGGAGGAAAATAGTGTTTGCAAAACAAATACCACACTTCTCCCCTCTGGAATCTTACTGGGTGTTGGTGCAGTGTTATTTGGAAAACTGTAATTCATCAGCCCTCTCAACGCGTTTCTTTTGGAGATGCGCGGCCTTGGTGCAGCACTGCCTGTGCTGATGCAACACAAGGTGCAGGTGGCAAACAAAAATGCAATTAATCTGTCAAACAGCACGATGAAACGTTTAAATACATACCTGAAACATTCAAACTCTGAATCTCTTCTGAACAGGATGCCAGTTTTTTCCCGGATTGGGGAACACAACAGGCACAATAGGTTCTAGAATATTGTTTTTATGTGCAACATCCAAATTTGGCAACAGGCTGAGTAATTCTGAGCAATATTCAATGGGAGAGCAGGTGAGGGTTCAGCATTGACCTGCACACATGAAACTACGCAGTTTTTCTTAGAAGGAAATAAGAATTATAGAGAATTCCACATTACACATCATACCCAAGGCTACCAAATGCTTCACCTAATTATGTCTTCAATGCTACTCCTACTATTTAGCTTTTCAGTTCTTCTAATGGCCTATATGGTCCATCAGTCCATCAATACAAAAATTCAAGAATTAATAATAAGTATTTCAAGAAGAGTAGCACTGAGAGCACCAGAGAAGCAATTTAGTCTATTAAATAAAAATAAAAATGGATGAACATAAAAACAATTTTTAAAAATTAGAAAAAGATGGGGTAAATAGCATCAATGCAATGTAACTTCTGTATTTTAAAAGAGTAATGAGAAATTAAAAATTAAATATTGAATATGCATTTTATTAAATTATTTTAAAACGGGACTTTGAATGCTATATAGAAAATAAAAGTCAGTCGCTGAAGTTTGTACGTATTCCGAACTTTTGACTACTTTGACACGAACTAGCTATGTGAAAAGAAACTAATTCAATCACAAAAAGATATTCAATGGTTCCTTGCCAGAGGCAAAAGTTCTAAAAGTGCAAAGTGGCTTTGTCATGAATTTTCTTTTCTTGAATGTGCTGTTACAGTGCAATGTACGAACCATTAAACTCTTCCATCCAGACTTTGGTGGGGATGAAGTGAAGAAGGCTGCCAACCCAACGCACAGTTATCAAAAAAGCAAAAAACCACAAACCCCAGAAACACTGATCTTAAAATGCTGAGGGAAGGAAGGGGAAGGGAAGGAAAACAGTGGGAAGGCTGTTATGAAAATTTAGGGGGAAAGGATCAGTGACGAAGGCATCTGTTTAATTACCATTGAACAAGTGCTCAAGGCCAGGCTAAATGGGGCTTTGAGCAACCTGGTCTAGTGGAAAGTGTCCCTGCCCATGGCTGTGGGGTGGACTTGACCATCTTTGAAAGTTCCTTCCACCCCAAACCATTCTGTGGTTGTAAAAACAGCCACAAAAATGGCTTTTGACCCACTATAAATGAAAGATGCCCCTGCCCAGGCTGAGACACCATAATGAAGAATGGCCTATGAAATAAGCAAAGACCATCACCTTTACAGACCCATTCTGGGGGCTTCCTGCAAACAGCTCTGTGTGTCCCCCAGCACTGCTGGAACACCAGCCTCCCTCCAAAAACCCTTTCTCCTTCCCTCAGTGCCTGATTTCCACAATGCCAACACTCAGCATGACTCTGGAAAACCTTTGCATCTTTAAAATAAAAACTTGGGAAGAGAACAGTATTTTTAATTGGTCATTTATATGAAAGTGTATTCCTTCAGGTATTTCATCAGCCCTTTGACACAAAAAGGGCTATTATAATTTTGCACTGTAACACATGCAAGTTAAGGGAGGAGTAGGGGTTGTTTCTGTACACACAATTTTTTTATTTTTATTTTTTTAATAATGACAGAGCAGCTGAAATTCTGCTTCTTTTGTGTGGAAAAGAAAAAAAAAAAAGGAAAGAAAAAGAAAAAACCCTGAAAGAAAACAGACTGAAAATTGGCACTATATGTCTGATGCAAATTAAGTGGAATAAACAAAATCCATTTTATTTTTGTTAATGGAGTCAGCAACTGCAAGAAGCCGGATGACCCCTGGAAGAAACCCCAATATGTACTTACAAATAACAAGTTTCCATGTGATTTTGTGTTACTTATTTAATTCCTACTATCTCTTCACCATCTGTCTGTACCAAGAAGGTTTTCTTCTGACCAGCTGAGTGGTGAACATAATGCAGTGGACAGGCTGACTTATCTGAAGTGGGTGATGACGAACAACTTGGATGTCCTGACAAATGAGACAAATGTCCTGGCAGTTGCAGCTTATTTGATTAAAGGGAAAATTACAGTAAGAAGTAAAGTATTGCTGCTATTGCACATTTCACCTCTTTTCTGGTAACAACAATTTCTCGTAAAAGCAGATGCTATTCTCTTTTATTTAATATGAAAAGTGAAAAATGCGTATGTTGAAACTGCTACAGGCATGCACAAATACATATGCTGTATTTGTAAACACATTTAATTATTAACATTATTCCTGAGTCCTGGTGTTGGTCCATTATGTTTAGCGTGACAGAATATTTGCAGATGATTAATCCCAAACTAGTTTTATATCATTTATACATGTTTTTATACTAGTTTTTACCTCACTTTTACATTATGTTTTACAGCAACAGTTTTAAGTACAACTGTAAATCAAGTTTTGCTCTCTGTAAATACTGTCTTTAAAAGAATTAGGGGAAATTTTGCATATACAATAATGAAATCTATTTTACAAGTCACATTACAGACTTCACTTTCAAACCAGTATTAAGGTACAACTAAAGCTTTTGCTTATCTTGAGACTGTAAAATGCCAAACATTGCTAAAACAGATTTTCCTTTTTGTTAAATATTTTGAAGAGTGCTAGAGTGAGTACTATATTTAGTAATGATGAAACTCAACAGCTTCTAGAATTTCTTGCAGTGAATGCATGCAAGACTCAACCACTGCAAACTGTAAACTACAGACTTTGTAGCTGAAGAGACAGCAAATAAGCTCCAAATGAGACAGGGGTTTTTTCCCATTTATTAAATACATTACATCTCACATGCACACAATGATGGTGATTCCATTTCTGAGCCAAAGCTCATCCAATAAAAATGTGCACATGGAGGTTTTTGGGAGGTGTGTATATGTATGAATTCTGTATCAGAGAGAACTGAAGCTTCTGCATGTAGCAGAAGGCACTTACACTGCAATGAAACCAAAATTAACTTGGAAACCTGCGTTTATTGCTGAAAAATCAACCCACTGAAAGACAGGGTATCTTAAAAATTTTCCAAACAACCTATTATTATCCCTATTCTAGTAACATCTAAATGTGCCAGATGAAATCACAGCCCCATGGCATGAACTCAGAATGAGCAAATGTCTCCCATTAGAGATGAGGGAGATAAGGCAAAGGGAAAAAGAGGCACAGACAGTTGAAGTGACTCGGTTGATGAAAACAAATCCATCACTGGCCAAGCTAGTAACATGAAGCCAGTCAGCTTTCTACACCAGAACAGTTTGGAATTTGACCCCTCAAATTCATATTTACAATAATACACATCTAGACATCACACTTACTTGTTCACAGAATTCTCCCTCCTTCGTCACCCCAGACCCTGAGGACACTTGTGCAAAAACCAAGGAGCAAAACACTTGATTTGTGTTTTTGGAAACCAGGGATAAGACTGGTTTTTATGTTTTTCTTCATTCCTTTCCCCACTCAAATTAAAATAAAAAGCATTTTCATAAGAACAAAGAGCAATAACATTTTCTGTGCTTTTCTTATCCTTAAACCTTTAATCACCATGGCACCCCTCACAAAACAACCAGCACAGGCAGTTGCATTGTCAACCACACCAGGCTGAGAGAAAAAGGCAGCAATGAGAAATTTTAGAAGTTTTTCTGGTTCAGATAACTTCAGTTTACTTCTTTTCTGGGTGGGCAGTCTGCACTAGGCAGCTCTCTTAGGAAACACAGCAATCCCTTCGAGCCAAGTCACATGCAGAGCCCAGAGCCCCAAAGATGATGGGACCCAACAGGGCAGACTTGGACCTCTGCATTTGGCTGGAAATGGTTCCAGAAAGAAAACAACACAGGTTATGGCACTGCTGATCCTAATACCAGCTCGAGGAGGGGAGGACTGGAAGAGCAGTGGCACAAGAAGCCAGCTGAGTTGGCTTCCAAGTGATCTTGGTACAAGCACTCATCAGAAACACGACTACAGAGCTGAAAACCATCCCAAAAACCCAGTCACCTCCTTCCAACTTAGTGAAATGAAAGCACTGAAGCTATGGATCTCTCTCAGTTACCATGCCTGCGAGCATCTGAAGAGGGAAAAAGCACAAAATTAAGTTGCTAAAATATAATTTACATCAACAACAGAGAGAAATAGGAGGGAAAAAAATGGCCTTTTCTTATTAAGCACAAATTTATCTGTGGCCTGACCAGTGCAAATAAAAAATGATGACAGCATATAGAGATGCACATTAAAGATTTAGAAAGTGTCTTTAATGCACAAACTCCATGAAAATCAGACTCAAAGCATGTCAGGGCTACTGCCTACTTAGGAGTGGAACAAGGAAGAAAAGTGGAGCCGGGTGTCAGAAGCCCAAACCTCCTGTTTTGCCTCCCAGAATTTATGAAAGCCCACTCCCACTGATGGAAAATGATAATGTCTCTAAAAAGCAGCATCAGGAAGGCCTGAGTAAATCAGTCTGTCCTACAGCTGACGAGAAAACCAGAATATGTTACACTTCCAGCTCTAAATGAAGAAAATCTACTGACTTTGAGTGCGATAAAAATATTACCATGTACTGTCACTTCTTTCCCTGCCTTCAATTAATTTTTCTCTCTGTCACATCCAGATAAATGCTGGCAATCTTTACTCCTCAAGACTATAAGCTGTTTTTCATTTTTGATATTACAAAGTCTATATAATATGTGTGTGAGAAAGACTGTGAGTTAATAGCAGTGTAATACTTTTAAAATGCATTAATATATAATAACTTCTTCTATTTAATCCAATATATTTTTTAAATTAAAAACACATGAAATAAAAATCCATGGGACTCTTGTCCAAAATTACTCAAACCACACAATAAATCCATCACAAAACTATCTTTGTGTGGTGAAATAATAAAATGACTTTGTCACGTGCACATATAATTGTGTATTGCAACCTTTTGAGGAATAGTAAAATTGTTTAAAATGAACTTACTACACTATTTTGAAAAACTGTGGCTCTGTAAATCTGAACATAAAGTGCAGCAAAATACTTGTAGTTAAATATATGAAAATGAACCATCAAGCCATGAAGTAGAGAAATTAAAGTGAAGCTATGAAAGCATCTAAAGGAAAGATAAATTATTTGTTAAAAAACCCAGCAGCATAAAGGTAAACTTGAAAATATTTTCCAGTCGTGCTTCTTGACCTGAATCTGAACTCTTTGTTGCTTGTCCTCCTCCGTTCCTGGGAATCCTACTTTCTTACAGCTGGTATCTGCTCTGATTAAAACTGGACAAATTCTTGTCCTGGACCAGAGCAAGGACTCAGCCAGCCCAGCATGGTGCCTGTGACCATGGCCAAAGGTGAAGGCCTCACAACAGCACGAAGATCAGAGTATCCACACTGTCATGTGTTTCCATATGTGCAATAACTTGGTGCTCAGGGACCTCCAAAGCAAGAGCTGATGGCTGGGGGGTTAATAATACCCCACGTATTTCACTTACACTCGCTCAAGTTGTGCCAGATTAGTCTGGAGGGCCACATCACCACCAAGATGCACCTTCCTCTACCCTCAAGCCCCACCAAAGATCCTCAGCCCCAATTTACACTCTGTTCTTGGAGGTAAAAGAAGGGGTAGAAAGCTGAACATTCCTGGTACCCCAATGACAGAGCAAAAGAACAAGGAAAAAAACATGGCACCAATTACCTTAATTCAAAACCTAAAAAGTGACCCAGACTCCTCAAGCAGAGCAAGTCTGACATTTAATAATAATATCTAACATTTAAGAAAGATGAATTGCCTTGGCTAGTAAGAAGTGACTGGTTCTGGAAATATGTGCAGTTAGGCCAGCAATAAGGAGTTTAAACATTATCTGGTGATCAGGAGGACAGACTGGGAGGTGCTTTAATTGCACAGATGAGGCACAACCAAGGCCAAGAAATCAAGTTATAACAGATTTTTTAAAGTTGAATTATTCACCGCTTACAAGTCTCTCACTAGAATGTTTAGGTTTTTTTCTTTTCATTATCACACATTTAAACAAGAGGTTAAATTATGGTGAAATTAATTGAGCTTAAAACAATTTTTTGGAGCAGGACTCTATGCAGATAAAAATCACATAGCCTGAAAGGCCAACTTTAATAATTTTCTACTCTGGGGCTTAAAAGAACCACAGCACAAGACAACAATCTCTTCACCTGGCAGTAATATGCGCTTAAAAAAAGAATAAGATGATTCTCTTCCAAAATTTTCTGGCTAGACCACAGTAAATATCCAAAGAGAAAGAAGGTCTGGCTAGAGATTTCTGTGTAGATTGCGTAGTTGCTTATTTGATTTACAAAGGACTCAAAGAGATTTAACATTTCACAAGGCAGACGTAAGTATGGTTGAAAAGTGTTTTTTTCAAAACTGACAGAGGTTTTTACTCACTTTTACCTTCAGATCTGAGCCTGTTCTTTGTGTAGGGCTTTGCCTACTCACCCTGCACTCACAGAACCCAAAGGAAGGTTGTCCACCTCCCAGAAGGATGAATGAATTTTAAAAGCCTAAAATCCCAGTGTTAATGTCACAGGTGTTCTCAGAGCAAGATATTAATGTCAAAGATATTTTAAAGAAAATGGTTTAGAGACTGAAGTATTGAGATGTTTGATTAAGGTTAAGTGGAAAACTCCAGGGCTGGCATCTCAGGTTTTGTATTTCCTACATATTTGAAAGGTCACATCAGTGGCGTCGGATGTTTTCAAACTCACAAATACACAACACTGAATGCATTTGTTTGTTAATGTACAGAAGGACTTGGCCACAAGGGAGCTGGAAATTCAGTGCTCAAAACACAGCTTGAAGCAGTCCTCTGGACATTCCACCATCCACTGCTGCTGAGTTTGGGGCTGTTGGAGGGTACGTCCCCACCTCTTGCTGTTGGTGCCCATGGATCAGATGTCCAAGAGTTTATTCTGCCCATTTTTCAGTCTGTAGAGCAGATATAATCTAACTCCACAATTTCCCACGGCACCAAGGTCTACATGTTCACCACTTGCTGTGTAACTCATTATTTCATTATTTCATCATCAGGGTTTATGCTGGTGTCCCATTGGATTCATTAAATTGCTCCCCTGCTTCAGTGTGGAAGGATTTGATGGAACAGCAGCTCTGCTCTGGTATGTACTTACTGAGAATTGTAAAGTGTCTCCATAAAAATTGCAGATTACAAGTCAAAGTTCATATTGCAGAAATTAATGCTTTTTAAGAGGAGCTGTTGCACACATGGGACTCCCAGAGCCATGCACCCCCAAATCACTGCAGCTTGCTTTCTTCTTGCAAAAATATCCATATCTGGGGAATCACACACTGTTTTTTCCAACTGAAACTGTACATTTGCAGGTACACTGGGATTCAATGACAATTCAAAGAATAACACTTTTTTTTTCCAGCAGAGTGTGGGAAAGAAGTGTGTGCCTACTGCTTCCCCTCCAAGTATTTCCTGGTACACTACTTGAAATGATCTTTTATAAGGAATACAGCTTAGATATTTTCATACCCGTAAGTGATGGCTGTGGAAAGGCACATAAATTTAACAAGAGTACAACACAGTTTGCTATTTTTAAACCTGGAATATTTTATACTGGGGTCTTTTACCACATTAAAACACAATGAAAGCTAGGCAGCTAATTATCTAAGAGGTAACAAAACTTTAAACTACACACAGATGTTGAGCTGTACTAAAAGGACAATTATTTGCCAAAATCACTGCCAAATTAAAGTTCCTATTTGGAAACTTTCACACATTTGTGTTTGGTGCAGCTGCAGCTGTTTAACTGCACATAAATTTTGTTTTCCCTTTTCCGATTGTTATTCAAACGACATTAAAGAGCAATTACAGCAGAATGACAATAACTAGTCCGTTAAAAGTTCAAATTGTAGGAGATCTGTTTTAATTTAAATTCAATAAAGTATTAGAATAGCAAAATAAACGTATCTCTCTGTATGCATATGAATGTTCCTTTTCTTTCTCCACACAGGTATATTCAATATCCATAGAGGCACCAGGTGTAAGCGGCAGCCCTGGCTGCTGTAATTGTGAGCTCTGGGCTGCTGTTCCTCTGCAGATGGACTCTGACTCCCTCCAAGGCAGGGAGGCCCTGCAGAGAGACCTCCACACATGAGAGGGCTGGGCAATCACCGACCATGTGAAGTTCAACAAGGGAAAGTGCCACATTCTGCACCTGGGCTGGGCAGCCCTGGATGTACCGACAGACTGGGGAATGAGAGGCTGGAGAGCAGCGCCGTGGAAAGGGACCTGGGGGTCCAGGTCGATGGAGAGCTGGATCTGAGTCAGCAGTGCCCTGACAGCCAGGAGGGACATCCCTGTCCTGGGGGGCACCAGGCACAGCATCGCCAGCCGGGCAAGGGAGGGACTGTCCCGCTCTGCTCTGGGCCAGGGCAGCCTCACCTCGAGTCCTGGGGGCGGTTTTGGGCACCACAACGTAAAAAAGACA
>VZRR01000858.1:29669-84753 GCA_013398015.1 Oreocharis arfaki
ATAAATGTTGCAGACACCTACAGGTGGCCAGGTAACTCCCATACAGTCCTGGTCCCTGGTTTTGCCCAGGTTGGAGCTGAGTGGGCACATACCTGGTGCAGAGCTGAGCCTCACAGGCTGGCTACCAGGCATTTCATTCAGCTGACTGCACAAATCTTCAGACCACAAAACTCTGCAGACTTCATCATTTTGGTATTTATATTGCACCTAAATATTCCCAATGGACTTGATTACCTCTTGTACAAAAAACCCTCTTAAGAATCTGGCCTTGGAAACAGATCTGGAGGATATAAATCAACACAACTGAACCACAAGAACAAACACCACCGAAACACATCCTGGCACAGCCCCTAAGGGTTCTCCTTATCAAACTGGGCAGACAAAACAGTTCTGTCTGTTGTAAACCTAATGGATTTATGAGATTTCAGATGTACAACATCAACAAAGCCCACCTTAAAGGGGCTTATAAAAAGGAGGGACAGATAGTGACAGGACAAGGGGCAATGGTTTTAAACTGAAAGAGGGCAGGTTTAGATTAGCTTTCAGGAAGGAATTCTTTACTCAGACGGTAGTGAAGCACTCTAAGGTCCTGCCCAGAGAAGCTGTGGATGCCCCGTCCCTGGAAGTGCCCTGGCTGTGTCAGTGGCAAATTATCTATTTTTATAACATGGTCTGGAAATAAATATTTTGCCTTAGCAATACCAACTCATTCCCATCTGACGTGTAAATCTCCCACTCAGAGATTGACACAGCCTCAGACACCTAAATAATTATAAAATGCATCATTTAAACAACTGGATTAATCACATCTGTATGGGTAAAAACTATTCATTAAGTACAGCAAACCAAATTCCCCACTCTCCAATTTCTTAAATTCTTATCTCTGTTCCTGATGTCAAACCCTTAAGGAAAGATTTCCCATTTCTTCTCAACTGAAGAGCACTGAAACCCCAGCAGCACAGCTATGAGCTCTCATCTGCAGTATGCTATGGGCTACTTTCCCAGCTCATACTCAGATGAATTATGGGGTTTTAAATTGAAATGCTTTAAGAATCATTTTTTCAGACTCGGCATAAGTTCGGCAGTTTTCCAGTCCCTGAGAAATACTCTGAAGTGTGCAGATAGCAAATCATTAACATTTTGAAGACTCAGTAAAAATGGAATCAGAAGATTTATCTGCTGAAAATTGGTCAATCTAGTCTACATCCTGACTCTGGAAGTTGCCCAAGCACCTGATGTTTGAAGAGCAAATTTTCTGCAAGTAAGGAAGAAATATATTTACTTCTGACTTGCATTGTCAGTCCTCCTCATACCATCAAACTGGAGGCTTTTATCACTCCTAACATTTTTATTTGCATACCCTGTTTAATTATTCAATTGCAAATTCTAACCTGTTCTATTCTAAATGGGCACTCATGAAGCAGCTACATTTTGAGCCCAGTCCTTTTCAAGACTTGGCGTCAATGCTTTTAGTAATGCTAATAACTAACCAGCTCCAAACCTTCCATCCCTTAGTAAACCTGCACTTACACCAATCAAATTTAGATGCTTCTTTCCCAATCACTGCAAAAACTCTCTGCCAACGAATTTTATATTGTGTTGTTGACATAAAATATCAGATACCTGTACTTAGAGAAATTGTCCTTCAGGATCTACAAACTGCTCCTTGCAAGCAGAGCAGGCACCTATACAGAAGCAGGTATTCAGAAAATCAGTAATTTCTGCCAGTCCTGAGCTCCATAAAAAAAGCCCTGTCGTATAATACCATCTGATCTTGAGTTTATCTTGAAAAAATTGGGTATTTAATTTTCCCTGGGAAGACAATAAAGGATATAACATCCTTTGAAAGCACTTCTTGTCCATTTCTGAAGCTCAAAATTTATTTAGCTTCTTCTTGTGAGAGGGCACTGAGAGGGGATACAGAAGTGCAGAATGAAAAGAAATTGGGGAAAGAGGAGAGTATCTCATTTCTTTCAACTGTAGGAATCTTGTCTGTGGCCTTGAAGTGACGTTAGAGTCAAAGCAAGGAAAATGTTCTCCTGCGCAAACCTGCCTTTCTGGGTATTCTCTGAGTAAAGAACTGAGCCAAGATTAATATCTAAATTGCTTTTCTCTTTTGAGATTCCAGAGGTGTGATATACCAATAAGCTTTTTAAGGTCCCAGCCCAAAAGCGGTCACATCTTTCATGATAAGCACATCCCTCAAAGAACAAAGCAAGCATCAGCTCTTTTTAATGCATTATAAAATATTATAACCTAGAAGATCCTTTTGTGAGTACCAGTGTAAACAGAGGCCTTCCTTTGCTGTTTGCCCCTCTGTTTCAGAGCCTGAAGAGATACACATACCACTTCCTTTCCCTCGTAAATCAGGTGCCAAATCTTGTGTCTTCAAACAACAAATTCATCCAGACATTCAGCACCACAGTTCCAGGAAAAAAAAAATCTGATTTTACTACTGAAGTCATTAACAACTGTACTTTGTGTGCAGGCTTCAAAACCTTTCTGTGAAGATCCAAGCAGAGAAAAGACTGTGCAACACATAAAAGAACAGTGATTTCACAGGAACCTTGAATTTGTCCACCAAGAGGTCCAGCAGCTCTCAAAAGAGCAGTGGTCATCAGGTGTTAACAGAGGAGCACACCAGACCAGAGGCAGAAAGAGGAGTACTGTGCTCAGTAGCCATCTCAGTGCCACCAGCTAAACAAACTAAAGCAAACCAAAGCAAAAAAACCCAAACAGAACAGAACAAAACAAAACAACAACAAACCAAACAAAAAAAAAAAAAAAAAAAAAAAAAACAAAAAAAACCAAAAAACCCCAAACAAACCAACAAACAAACAAAAAAACCCCCCCACAAAACTGTTTTGAAGCATAATCCCTCAAAATAAAGGTGGAAGAAGTTTCTTTACTTGGAAAGAGGAAGAAATGCTGAGAAAATAGTTTTATAATCTTTAGTGGATCTGAAAAAAAAAAAGACAGCTCGCTTTTGACCAAAACTACTTTTCTGCTCAATTCCCTCATTTTTGCAGAGTTATCACAGAGGTGACTTCTAAACAGCAATTTCTTTTACATAATGACTTTCTAATTATCTATCCATTGCCAAATAAATTATCATCTAAGGCAGAGTTATAATCTAATCTGATCAACAGGAGAACATCACAGGGAAAGTGAGGCAAATCACATGAAACCAGAAATTATGAAAGAACATGCTTTGATGAACAACTAACCAGCTTTCTGAAGTTACTTACAATATTTACATATGAAAAGAGGGTTGCACAAAGTTTCAGAAGTCCATATATTATAAGCTCTGATGTTCTATCCACCTCCCATTAGAACTAATTGTAGGATGGGTGCATTTGCCCTGAGGCATTGGGTGGGAGATAAAAGGAAAAGTGAAGTACAGATGAGGCTACTGCAGTTATGGCTAGTGAAAATAATGCCAACATCCAGCAGACAGGGACATCCAGTGTGAAGACTCAGTTACAGAGAGCAGCTCTCAGTGCCAGGGCACGCCAGCACCACGCCCTGGGACGAGAAATTTGATTCTATGGAGTCCATTTATTTTAAAAATTAAATAAATAGATTTGGGGAAATGATGAAGGCAATCAGAATGCCCACTGAAAAACTCTGCAATCAATGGTCCATTATTCAGACCTCAGTTGCTTTGAGCTGACACATTTTTATGAAATAAAAGCTTGGGAGAACTGATGGTTCAGACCTCCAGGATTTCTTCAGAAAATCTCAAGTACCACCAAAACCCCACAACTGATTCTTTGTGTGCCTCTTGACATAAAAAGCACGCTTTCTGCTGAAAGGGCTCAGCTAAGTCTAACATTTGTTGCCACTCATTTTATCCTGCTCTCTGCCACACTGCTTGGACAAAAAGGATATGGAACATTTTTCACAAACTGTCATACGCTTGCAGATCAGTGGGTTAATGTATCAGCCTTTCACCTTTGGAAACCACAGTTCAACAGCCTGAATTACTGTGGTAATAAATATAGTATTGTTTCGGTTCGATACAGACTTGTGTTTGAAGAACTGTAACAAAATATTTTTATAACCTTGTGGGAAAGATAAGAAGTTGGCAATTCTCTTTTATGCCATAGATTTCGTCTGTAATCTCAAGCAAGCTAATTAAACCCAGCCTTTGAAAATAATTAGCTGTCTAACACTGATTTTACTAAGTCTGGTTTAAATAAAACTACTTTCTTTGATAAACTAAGCTATGATACGAATTAAGTATAAATTATTTCCATAAACAGGTTCACAGCAGATTTCCACAACAGGTTCACAGGTTACAGGCCAATAAAAATAAAATGTTCATCTAGCTCAGTTAAGAGCTAAAAAAATTTGCTCCTTTTAGAAACAGGGAGAAAAAAACATTGCTAGAAGTCAGATTTTCAGCTTAAAACCAGTTCCCACATCTTAGTAATAAAGCTGTGAAAAATAGAGCTTTTTAAAAAACAACCAAGCCCACACTGGGATACCTTACAATTTGTGAAGACTTACTCAGCAGCCTTGTGACAGCTCTATCCAGCAGGATATGTATCTCAATGGATTTTAACTACAGATCACTTATGACTATAGATACTGTAAAGCACTGTGGTCAAAATGATCTTTATAACCAGTACGTTTAAGGGATTTAGAAAATCATATCATCCATCCTTTCCAAAAAGTGGATGGATCTTTAATTTAATGTTTTTAAGAACTCAGAGCCCTAGGCAGGATATATTGTTCCTTAAAAGAAAGGCAAAGCCTCCTAAACGCAAACTCACCGCAAACAAGCACAGAGACGGATAATTTCCTGCTTTCGCACAACTAACGGGCATGTTAATTCTTTTACTGTAGCAGGGATTATAAAAAAGCCCTATTCTATTGATTTTAATGGTGCTGTCACTGTAGCAGAATAATGCTTTTCCAGTATCACTTTGCATTACTGCTTCAACTGCTGATGACAGATGAAAAGTACTGAATCTTCGCCAAAAGCTGAATACGCCATTATCTCTTTTTGCACAGCTGCGCAGACATACCCTAACACAGACCGGGGCTTGCTACCATTTTGTTTAGGGCTTAAAAGTAAAATTAAAAAGAAATAGAAAAAGATCCCATATCCTGAAGGCAAAGACAACCTGAAACTTTGCTCAAAGAAGCATGAAAGCACAATTCCTTTGCCAAATGCACCTCAGAATGTCACATTACCATACGTGGAGTTAGTAATGGGCAGCTGAACTCCGAAACGCTGCTTGGGTTTTATTCTCTGTTTGTTCCTGTCAGTTCAGCAGATTCCAGAAATGGGATAAATAAATGCATAAAGGTTTATATTAACTCAGTCTAAGTTACAATGTAATCCAGATACTGCTGGGACTAGAGGCACCTAAGCTTGAACAGGATCTCTTGAGTCACGGACCCCAGTTTTCAACTACCATTCACAATTAGCTTTTAAAAAATAAATCACGTTAGAGCCAGCCTGGTGTCCAGACCCACAGTGTCTGTCAGAGCAATCACTCATGGTCAGAAGCCTCCCAGCCTCAAGCCTGAAAGCAGTAATTGTCAGTTTACATCAATTTATTTCTTATGCTAATGCTGGCATTCAGCTGAAGGAACTTCTCGCACTCCCTCCTTCTTTAATTCTCCAATACCCTTGCAGACAGCAAACATACACACGCTCTCAGCCCACATTTTGCCTGCTGCCAGCCTCTCGATCCGACCATCCCAGGACACACATGCCCACGTTCCTCCATCACACTAACAGATCTTCCCTGCCCTGTCCTGGTATGAATTCTTCGTTTGTGAATGTGACGGCAAGGGTAACACACGTTAGGTCTGAAACGGCACAAAAGCCTTATTCAGTGGCATTGTGATTTTCCTCTCTTTAGTGGAAGTTTCTTACACAGAGCATTGCACTTGGCCTCTCACGGCTACATTTCATTAGTGGCTGCCAGGTAACCTGCACCATCTGCCACAACCACTCTCTTCTCTTCCTATGTCATTTCCAGCTGTGGAATAATGTGAACTGAGAAGCTTATAGTTAAAAAACCCCAAACAGCAGTATTTCAGCACATATCCTTGCAGTTCATGGTATAAAATTGGAAACTGTTTATATTTTACCCATCCTCATTATCTTCCTCCCAGATATTCTGATCATTTACTACACACTGGTAATTCTGTCCTACTCCACAGTCTCAGCATACCGCATTTGACCACTCTTCCTGCAAGACCACTAATGGAAATATTAAATAGAACACACACCAGGACCAATTCACACATCACTAAAATTCCTCTTTCTGCCTTAGTTCTTTACATCAAGTCCTCTATCACACTTGCCATTCTTTAAATAATTTTTGTTTCCAACTTCACTAACAATTTCCTGAAGTGATGCTTATTAAGCACTTCACTGAAGCCCAGACTGAGCAGAAGTATCAGTTACTTATTTTAGTAAACTCAGACTAGACTTTATGACATTTCTATCTACTAGATCAGAAACTATTTATTTCCTCTAACCCTTTCCAAAGGATGTGAGCGAGGTGTGACTAACAGGTCGGCAGCCCTTTTAATAGGCATTCCTTCTCCTGTTAAAACTGTGGTTGTATTTTGCAATTAGTAATTGCTGTTTCTCCGTCCTTGGTGTCATTAGCCATCTTCTCCAACATTAGCCTTTTGGGAAAGGAAGTAGGTAGCTTGGGCATAACCAGTTACATTTAATCTCAACTTCATCCAAAATTAAACCAGTGCCACTTTTAGATTAAGGCAGTCTCAGTTAGATTTTCTTCTACTGTCGTCTAGGTGTCATGTAAGTTTACTTTTGCAAGATTAGGTCAGCAGGACTTTTTGGTTACTCTCTCTTAATTGCTACACCTCTAACATGACACTTTTTCCTCATCTGCTCTTGATTTCCCTGCTTAGTCAGTTCACACATTCCATGGAGGCTGCTCATTCCCAGTCCCCTTCTGCAAGTTCCTTTTCGACTCTGCTGGTCCAGCACATCTCCACTTTGGTTGAGAACACAAGATACAAGTAGCATCTATAACTCTGACCTTCAGATACTCCACACATCCAAATTCAAGTTCTCAAGCATGTGGGCCCAGCTGACATGACCAATTTTAAAGTTTCTGAGCTTAAGACTTCACACTACTAAATTCAACACAAATATTCTCTAGTGCAATCAAACAAGCCAGAAGAAATTAAACATTGTGGAAGACCCTCAGGTCAAGGGTCAATGTGATTGCTATTATAAATTACAAGGGAACAGCAATCTCATCTAACTAATGAGGATAAAACAAGAGTATTAACTCGAGGGTGAGATGTATCTACTCAGCAGTGTCCTGCACTGCTGTAGCACAGCTGCTTTTGTCGCGGACTGCCACAGCACTCTGCTAAAACAGCAAAAACTGTTTTCCATAAATCTCAAGTGTAACCTGATGAACTGTGTTCTCTGTTCAGGTAGGAAAGGAGACTGCTGCCTGGGTGTCAAATGGCACAGAATGACAGGCAGTGCTTCATGTAAAAAAGGCAATAAAATGCAAAGATAAATTAGCAGAAATGGAGAATGTAGTGAAGAGAGCCTGAAAAGCAAAGCTTTGACAAGTTTCTCTGTCTTCAGAGGGTCTTTACTAAATACCAACTCAGCCTGCTGGAATTTGCTGTGGTACTATAAAGTACCAGCTGCAACATGAGAAGTCTCCTGAGAGAAACTTTTTACAAGGACATGTTGTGATAGGACAAGGGGGAATGGCTTTAAACTGAAATAGAGTAGGCTTAAATTAGATATTAGAAAGAGACTCTCTACTGTGAGGGTGGTGAGGCACTAGGACAGGTTCGCCCAGAGAAGTTGGGGATGCCCCATCCCTGGAAGTGTCCAAGGCCAGGCTGGATGGGGCTTTGAGCCACCCGGTCTGGTGGAAGGTGCCCCTACCCATGGCAGAGGGTTGGAACTGGATGAGCTTTAAGGTCCACTCCAATCCAAACTATTCTGTGATTCTGTGATTTAAGCTGGGGTTGAGTAAGAGGTCTCATACAAGCTCATCAAGACTGTGAAACTTTTAGTAAGTTTGCATTTACATCAATAAACGATCAGTGTCACAAAATAAATGTTAATTCTGTGACTAAAAGACAGCACTGTCACTTCAAGAGTTGCTTCAGTAATTTGTTCATTTCATAACAATGGAATAAGAACTGGATTCACAGCCAGAGAGGAAAGTGCAGTGTTTGTCATGGTTTATGGATGGAAAGTCCTCCGCATATCTGTGTTCCGCCACCTGCCTTCAGCAAATTATAGTACAACATACGTGTACCCATACAGAACTAACTGCTCCCAGGTTAGCAGCAATAAAATATCACCCAGTGACATCTCTGAAGACATTCAAGCACACAGTGCATTAAAATAAATATGAACAATAGGCTCAAATTATATAAAAAAATCTCAACAAGCCTCCTGTTCTTCATTTTATGTACACAGCAGACACCTTCCATTCCCTTATGCATCTATCTCATCTTATTCTGAGCAAATCCTTTTATTCCACTGAAAATGGTGTTAATATTTCTGTTAGCATTTCTTTACACAATGAGTGGCCATAGAGCTGAGAAGCTGTCAGAAAAACCCCAAACAGTTACCACTAACCTACTAGAACAGATTTACAATTAAAGCTTCTCCTTAGAACAAAAAAGCATTTTTCCTACTAAAACAAGTCTTAATTTTTTTGCTAATCACATAAAAAAATAAGATACCATACTGATTTAATCAACCAAGACGTCCATAGGACAGTGTTTGTACTCTAGTTATCTGAAAGCCAAACTTTTCTGGAAGAGAAAACTGAATTAGTCCTTTACCATGGGCATTGTCATACAGAAGTAAACCAGCAAAATGTTTACACAAAAAAGCAAAGTCAGCCTGGGTCCTTTTGGGGTGAAATGGCCATTATGTGAGAAGTTAGAGCAAGTGATGCAGAGGGCTATAGACAGAATGGGAGCAAGATTAGACAGATGGGAAACCATGGCACTGGACAAATATTGAGCATAAAAAAGGTTGAAGGCACCTCCCCTCCCCCAGCTCGGAATGAGTGCATTCAGGATATTTTTATCCAACTATTTCTCGTGCTCTTTTGCTCCATCTGCCGGTTCTGCAGCAGCAGGCAATGCATTCCACCCATATTATAATAACAATACCAAATAAAAAAGGAAGATAAAAATATGAGTGAAAAAATACTTATCAGGGTCAATCTCATGAACTCTTATACACATATTGTCTTTTGCATTTATAGACAGATGTCTGGTTGTCTTGTCTTTTACTTAAATGAGTTACTCCAGCTTTGTGGGGCATTTTCCCTGCTATATGCTATGAGCCTAAAATGTGTTTTGTCATTTATACTGTTAAGCGACACAAAAATGTTATTCTGAGTATGAGGAGTTTTCAGAGTTCAAATTCCTTTATTTCTTGATAATATAATGAAAACAGAGAAGTGGAAGGATTTTCTTACACTGAAAATCATAGTAAGTCTGCACACAAATAGATTATCCATATATAGATTTACATGGACACAGGTGCTTATTTAATAAATCAAATTCTATTAAGGAAAAGGGTCTTTCCAGGGTGTTTTTATTACACCCCTAGAGGGAATCATATTCCACCATAGAATCAAAAACTGGCACTGGGAACTAAAGAGACGCTTAGTCCCTCTACTGCCTAGAGGAACACCCACATTACCCCTTTGGAAAACCTGTAGATGCCATCAGCTCCTAAAGCAACTTATTCCAGGTAATTGAACTCCAGGCATTGAAACAAATTTGCTGAACAACATAATAATTTGAAAGCTACAGCTTAACAGTGTTCCACATTCAGAGATGGATACCACGTAAACACAAGGAGTTTGTTTCTAGGTGGCTGAGAGCACGGAACTCTTGGGTTTGCAGCAAACCAGAAGTGTCCCATTAACACATGAATGCACCAACCTGCAGCCCCAGTGAGCAGAGGTCACCTCTGTCCCACCCTCCTGCCACCTGCAGCTTATGGCCCAGGTGCCAGCAGCTTAAGAGGCACAGTGGAAATGTGCACATCCCTTAAATGCCGTTCCCTCTGGTGGAAAGGAAGATAAATTAATGGCCACGCTCATAATTTTTTGGCTCCTCGAAGTTAAGCACACATATAGCTATAGTGAGTAGGGGATTGCTACTTTTTATTTAAGTCTGGCAATTTGATTTTTCACTTGTCAAAAGCACATTTGAATGTGACTAGGTAAAAGCGTGGTACTGGTTGGAAATTCTGGTATTCTTGTGAATGAGAGGCAGAGGGAAAATATTCCAGTAATGCTGAAATTTTCTTCTTTTTACAATATGGAAAAAGAAAAAAAGAGATAGAATAGAACTAGAATATAAGATACATTCTGCAATAGGACCTTAACTGAGATAGTAGTAATTTTTATGATATCAAGCTCAGTATTATTCCAAAGTTAGTTCTTAAAATTCAGGGCTTGTGGAATAAATGCTTGCTCTGCTCAGAAATTCTTCCCTTAGTACCTGATCTCTCTCAGAGACAAGGAGCCAAACTAGTCAGTACTTTGGTTTGACATGATGCTGCCATTTATAACACTCTAATGTTCAAATATGGCTAAAAGTTTAAGCTTCTGCTTTTTTATTCAGATCATATTAGTCAATGCCTTTCTCAGTGGTGGGGGAATGTCTCTCACATCCTCTGACAGAGCAGTTTAAGATGCAGAAGCTGCCAAACAATATATAAAGAACAGTAATGACGTTTTTTGGAAAGTGAAAACAAACATTATTTCAAATTACACTATTAGATGATTGCACAACTCAAATCTCAAAGCATATGCAAGCTGTATAAGGTATCATGTATCTACCTCTATGGCAGCTAAGTAATAACAGGGAATGTAAATGTAAAGAAATCAGAATTGTGTATCTGTTTTAAGTTTAGTGTGATTTCTAAAGAGACAAAAGTATCTTGAATTTTATTTTTTAAAGCTATTACTGAGGAAAATACTATCCGAACCCAACAAATTATTTTTTTTCCAGTGATGTTTTTATAATGTGCCTAATTTTACACTTTGACAGCTCCCACATTATTCATCTTAGGTCACGAAAGAACATTGCAAACAGAACAATGTTCCAGAGGAGTGTATTGAATAACAGTCGAAATGGGGCTGTTCAGTGAGATAACAGAGCGCAGACGCAGCAGTACAACAGCAGAATTCGCCTCTTCCTGGTACCTGTTGTGTAAGGAACAAAATGGGCTCCATCCAGATGAGCATTCCCACAGCCCCTCCTCAGGCAGCTGCAGGTGTTCCCAATGACAGCTGTAAATTAAATAAGGAGTGGTGGGGAGGGGGTGGGGGAGTGTGGGTTTGTTTTGATCTGTCCTTTACAGTCAGGGCAGCAGAGGGTCTGTGTCACCCACCAGAGCCCAGCAATTCTGCACAGGGAGAGAGCAGGAGTGAGCAAAGGGTGACCAAGACCAACTTTAAAAAAATAGAGAATCACAGAAAATCTGGGAAAAGGCCTCCAAGATCATCAAGTCCACCTGTTAACACAGCACTGCCAAGGCCACCACTAAGCCATGTCCCCAAATGCACATCTACACATCTTTTAAATACCTCCAGGGACAGTGACTCCACCACTGCCCTGCACAGCCTGTTCCAATGCATGACAACCTTTTATGTGTAGAAATTTTTCCTGATATCCAATCTAAACC
This sequence comes from Oreocharis arfaki, assembly GCA_013398015.1. Lineage (NCBI taxonomy): Eukaryota > Metazoa > Chordata > Aves > Passeriformes > Paramythiidae > Oreocharis > Oreocharis arfaki. The sequence continues at coordinate 41,371 of VZRR01000858.1, forward strand.
ACCCTTGGTGACACTTGAGGCCATTTCCTCTTGTCCTGTCACTTGTCACCTGGGAGAAGAGCCTGACCCCCCCCTCGCTACATCCTCCTGTCAGGGAGTTACAGAGAGCAGTAAGGTCCCATCTGAGCCTCCTTTTCTCCAGGACAAACACCCCCAGCTTCCTCAGCTGCTCCTCATCACATTTGTACTCCAGACCCTTCCCCAGCTCTGTCGCCCTTCTCTGGACCTGCTCCAGCACCTCAGTGTCTTGTCATGCAGGGCCCAAAACTGAACACAAAGACATAAGAGTTAAATTCCAGTCGTCATTAAGATCTTTCATGTCTGTCCTCTGTTCCTCAGTTTCTCACGTGGCAAAAGAAAAGCTCACAGAACCTTTTATAAAATACTATATATACACTGCTTACTAATTATTCAATACTTTTATTTATGCACATCCCTAAAATCCTTCTCTAGAATTTCAGCTGATGGTATTATAGATGTCTGGCTTTGAGAAGTCAGTGAGACAGCAATTAGCTACAGGCTTAAATGAAGAGCAATGTGTATAGATTCTATAATAATTAGTGACAAGTCATTTCTACAAGTAAAGATTTTTTCCTCTTCCCTGCAAATATTTATGCACTCATTTAAAACCCAAGTGCAACTGTGTAATATAGCCAGCTTAAACAACAGTTGAATGCTTGGTTAGAATGCAAAACAATGTGAAATGAATGTCTGCAGTGCTAAAATCTAACACACATTTCAGGGGAAGTGCAGTAATGCCATGAAGCTCGACTCCTTCTCCTGGGCCTCAGTACTAATTGCTTGTGGACTTTGCAAGATGTTTGAAACAGCAGAAAATCACAGTCTTTTCTCAGTGGAAATCATGAGAAAAATATCGTTTCTTCTGACCACAACAATAAATGCTTTTAAACACGCAAAGTCGTCAAAAGACTTTCTAAGCAACTCAGAAGAAATCACTTCAGACAGGATTACTACTTTATATGTATATCCAGAGCCCTGCAGGCGTACTAGAGTCAGATTTGTTAATTCTGCACTAGTCTGCTTTGACTTTACCACAGGGCTTTTGAAATGTTAAAAAAAAAAGAGGTTGAAAACATGAAGCTTAAAGAAAACTCATATTGCTTTATACTGTAAATATCCTCTATCAAGAACTGGGGAAGCTTGATGTCCTTTCCATTTTGTTTGGCCCTGATCAATCTGAACAAGTTTTCTCTTTTTCCTTTAATCCAATTCCCTCTGCAGAATGGCTCACTGGAGAAGACTCCCCAAAACAATGGAAAACCACTGCACACAGCCTGGGACCCTGCACATTATTGCACATGAGCCCAAAGCTCAAAGATCAGTTCTTAGGAAGATGATCAAAAATGGATGTGTTGCATTTAGAAAATCCAACCCTTCACTTACTGATGAAAATTAGCAGGGCCAGTGCTCCCAGTGAAACCTTGAACTTTCCATTGCAAAAGCCCCCAGCTCTTTTTCTCTGTGTCTCTAATGTCTGCATTGTGGGAGGAAAGTTGTCACCCACAGAGGCAAAGTAATGCATGAGTCAAGGTTGGATACATCATTGATGTTGGAATCATTCCCTCCCCGCCTTGGATCTTGACCCTTCCCATCTTCCAGGCATGGCTGGAGCATGGATGTGAGTTTTTAGTGCAAACAAGGGCTAAAATTCTCTTGTCCCAGATACAACACAACTAATCCTTATCTGGGAGCTGGCCTGACACACACAAAATACTCATCTTTTCAAATGTTCATAGCAGAGCAGCCTTGAAAGACTCATCACCTACTGACTCTCAGCTAAGGACAGCCCTTCCTTGCTTGACCACCTCAGCACATGTAACACCTCACTCCTGACAGCAGGCACCTGCTTTTCAGGATTTCGGTAATTCCTAGAAAATACCAGCAACACTGTGGATTTGCTGGTATCAAAATGCATGAGGTGTTATGTTCTTCCTTCTCCAGTCGAAATATGAATGAGGAATTTTAGATAATCACGATGACTTCAAGGAGTCAAGAAATAAAATCAGGGATTATCATGATGATTTAAATCAGTCATTATTGGTTTTATCAATCCTTTCCCATCAAGGATTACCTGTTTATTTAAAAATGGCCATCTCTGTGTCTTTGAAGCCTCACAGCCTGTCATTAAAAGTCCAGAAGTGCATCCACTCATGAACACAGTTCAGTTTTATCCATATATCCAGCATATTTATCCATGTGCAAAGGATATGACCAAAGAGCATTACTACTCAACGCATAACTAACGCATGAAGTAACTCAAGGAAAATAAACTTCTGGAAGGTTCTTATCGGCAAGTTACTTAGACAGCTTTTATAGAAGAGAGGAAACAATCCTGGGAAGGTACTAAGGGAAGTTTTCTCAAGTCTAGCTGCAAAGCTGGAGGCTGTGAATCTCATCTTGCAAAATTGGCAGAAACCTCTCCTCCAGTGCTGGGCCATTCAGTGCAGGAATGCAATCACTTTTAAGAAAGTAGCTCGATGTCCTTAGAAACAAAGACTTTATTTCTCAAAAGTGACTACTTCTTGGGCCTGGAAGTGATGATAGTCCATCCTCTGAAAAATCAGATACTTTCATGTTCTCACACAAAAGGTACCGAAATTTTCCGGCTAATTTTTAAAGTGTTGGCCCAGACGTACGCTTTGGAGCTCTGAATATACTGTTCTCTTCCCAGCTTAAAACACTGTTTAATTGAGTTAGTAAGTAGTCTACTTCTCAAGTTGCTGTAAAGCAAAATGTACTTTTCTGTACTTTTCAGGATTTTCAGGTTTTCTAATGAACAGAATTTTAACAAAGTATTTTCACACCCTAATGCCTTCTCCCTTGATTTCACACATCAGACGTCCCACTGTTCCAGTCCACTCAACAATACACCTGTTGTTCCCAGTACAACCGTTGGCGTGACTAACAAGGCCCTGCTGTTCACATTTCAGTTTAAAATGCCACATTCTGTATATCCTGAAATAGTTTATTCTGATTTCAGAGGAAAAATACGTTACTTGGGACATATGCAATAAGGAATCATCACAGCATTGCTCTCAAAAAAACAATGTTCATATTCTCACTATGTACAGAGATAGGCACTTAGGAAAAATCTGCAAATCTAGGAAGTCCACAAGAAAACAAACTTGAAAATCTAAACTTTACTAGAACCCATTTGTTTTCCTACAATAATCTGTATCCAGCAAAATACACTCATACACCACCTATGCAAATGAGAACCTCGCCTGGGCAATGAAGCTTAAACAACACCTAAACATACAACGATGAGGCAGGCAGTGATTTAAACGTCATCAGCAGTGCAAGGAGGGAGCTAAATTAATGGCCCCCCTCTGAAAATTGAACTCATTATGAAACCTCAGTTAGAGAACAACTTGACTGCAGCCAACCTGACCATATCTCAAACCTTCTGTGTAAGCGTAAGTAGAAAAGATAAATCCTGGTACATGTAGAATAATACCCTGATTATTTATTAAAATGTGCTTCTCCCTATACAAATGTGTTAGATCCATATTAGGTTCTTTCCTATTAGGTAAAACTAATTTATTTGGTATAACGCAAATGGAGAAAAAACGAGACCATTTTAAAATTGCCTAAGGTCACTTCATGGGCAAAACAATGTATTTAAACTGCAGAGATGACAACATGCTTAATATGACTACACAGAAATTGCTTCCTTGATGACAATACATTAAAATCCTCATTGAATATTCATAGAATTTTTGACAAGATTGAGTGACACGTAATCCCAGCCCCAGCAAACACCGAGTTGATAGTCTCCCTGTGCAAGGATGGATGCCACACCAGCCAGGTCATCTTTGTTCCTTCCAGGGCCAGGAACGGCTGCACTAAACATCCCCACTCCCAGTTTTTAATATCACGTCAGGCTGACACAAATGGAAGAGAAGGAAATCAAATGTACAAAGCTCCTCTGTGTATCGGATGCCAGAGCGAGGCAGAGCCTTTATCACAACAGTACAATAAGTGAGTGGAAGAGCTGCAATTTCCTTATAGCGACAGAAAATTAGAGAAATAGCAAAGAAAAATCCTCCGAGTGACTTTCACTTACTAAGTTACGACCTCTGCATGATAAATAGGTAAGCAGAGTTTAAATGATGTGAAATATGTCAATTCAGAATGCATTAGGATGCCATTAACAGACAGTAGCTTAGACATCAGGAAAATATTAAGATGGATAGATCACTTAGCAACAATAGGACAAAGGGGGTTTTAATAAAGGCAGTGCAAGACAATGCCAGACTAATGCCACCAATGATCTGGAGCGCTTTTTTTTTGTCAGATGTGCACCAATGTGATAAAAACCAATTGTCGTCAAGACAAACAAGGGTAGACTGTTGAAAAACAGTCAAGCCAAAGCCCTGTCTATTAATCAAGTAACACACTTGACTGATAAATTCTGTACCAGCAATGCAAAGTGATTAATGCCATATTTCAGCAGCACAATAAAACTGTTCCGTAATTTCCTAACTGCAAAAGTGATACATAACACATTCCTTATGCCATCACTCCCATGCCAGGCAACGTCTACAACTTCATCTGATACTGGTTTTGGCTGACCCCAGGCCACAGTGCAAAGCACTTGTTTGGGAAACTGTATTGCTCCTCCTAGGTGCCCTGGGACCTGACAGAAGTTACAAAAGAAAATGAACCATATTTAACTGTCTCGCAGGGTTAAACGATGTACTTGTAACTGGTTTCTAAGCTTGGGAACAAACGAAATTCTAAAATAGTTGCAGAAATACCAGCCTGGCACAGGGGACAGTAAGGAAGACATACACTTATAACAATGCACAGTAACAAAAATGAAAAATAAAACTCAGATAATTAATTTTCTCTTGTTTACTTGTAAGCCCCAGGCTGACATCTTTGGAACAGCTCCAGCCACACAGTTGCACCTGGTACACAGAAAACTCTCATTTTTTTGTCATTCCAGACCATTTACCTTTGATTTTTACACTGCTGACTATTCACATGAGCTGCTCATGAAAGCATCTTATCTACAGCCAAAAAAGGAGGGTGCTTGTACAAATCCAGGGATACAGGGGCGCCCAGCAATGCCCCTTAGAGCCATCACTTCCACCAAGCACAGGGACATGACACACAACGGTTCAAAGACTGCTCTTCATTCTGCCTTCAGTCTGCCAGCCCCTTTCAGTGTCAGTCAGCCTGATGATGTGAGTGTGTATGTGAGTGATGTTCAAGGATATTGTAATTCCTCCAGCGTGAGCACTTAAAAAACTCCCAACAAACACCAATCAAAACAAAAAAGAACAATTCCTTCTGCTTGGAAAATTTTAACGTTCACTGGAAATAAAAAATCAGTTGTGACACAGGAGGTGTTGCGAGGCCAAAGCTCTGCCATGTTTGAACAGGCAATAACATCAGCAAAAATAATCAGGGCAAACATTTTTGGACGTGGAGCTGCGCAGCACAGCTGGCTGCAGCTGCAGCACCAGATCCTGCCACTCTCGGGGAGCAGGACAGCAGGATGGAAAGAGGATGGAGGAGCCACAACCCCTCTGATACACCAACTTGTTGTTTTCTAAAAAACCTCTACCTTGGTTTTTTTTTTTAAAAAAAGGTAATTTTTTTTTAAGTGAAGAAAAAAATCTTCATTTGCCAAACTCTCAGCTGAAAGTGACAGGCAGAGCCCAAGTACAGCAGCTTCTCTTTTTCTACCCCACTTACATGACAGCTGTAAGTGCAGACACCTGATAGCACAGATAATGACAGCAACATGCTGCTCTAAGCCATGTACCTTTCACAGACAAGCTGCTGCTTTCATTTGCTACAATCCTGCTCAGTGCCTCACACAGCTGCAAACAAATAATAACACTTTTTAGGGAAATAGCTCCACGATAAAGGTAAGGAAGGGACTTCCGTGCTGCTACAGACCACAGAGCTTTTGCCTCTATTGTGAATTTCCTCTTAATAATTCACCTCTCACATCCCAGTCTCAATTCCCATAGACAGAATCCCCCTGAAGAGGGACTTGTATTGCACCCCAACTGCACTGCTGGGGGTCAGAGTGGGTGGCAAGAGAGTTTTGCCATCAGCCTCTCCCGTTTCTCACATACTTGAAAGCAGAAACAGGTTCATTGGCTTAGGAAAACACCAGATCTTATCATAAATCACAGAATGGTTTGAGTTCGGAGGGATCTTATCCGGTTCCAACCCCCTGCCATAGGCAGGGACACCTCCCACTATCCCAGGGTGCTCCAAGCCCCATCCAACCTGGCCTTGAACACTTCCAGGGATGGGGCAGCCACAGCTTCTCTGGGCAACCTGTGCCAGGGCTTCACCACCCTCTGGGTGAAGAATTTCTTCCAAACATCCCATCTAAACCTACCATCTGTAGGTAGGCTGTATTCTGTTTTTTTGCAGAAGCTGGCATTAAACAGAATGCAACTTTGCAACTGCTTTGATGAAAACATTTTTTTTTTTTTCAGTATTTCAAAACTGGCCTTCTAGAATCAACTGTGGTACCTAATATTGGTTTGGTTTCACTCTCCTTCATCCTGATGGGAGCAGAAGAAGGGAATACTCTTAATACACTGCCCTGTGCTCCTACTCAGAGGAATTCTCCCAAGACTGTGGTTTCTTCTGCAGTGTGAGCTGGAGTTCCCACCATCATCCAACCAACCCCTTCTGGCTTGCAGGTAGAGATGAGCTGTGGATGATGAGGGCAGGCAGCTTCACCTGAAGCAAACACTGGAAAGTTTGAGTAAAATCAGTCCAACTACTTTTAAAAGTAATTTTCACTCACTCCAGATAAAATCATAGAACTGCATAACTGAGATGAAAATGCAACGTTGCAATTGAAAAGTGCTTACACAATTAGAGAGTGGCTCAACTTAACAAAAAAACCCAAACCACCAACACTGCACTGGGCTTGTTTCACAGAACTTGCTAAAAAAGGACGATTGCTGAGAATTTTAGACAATTGGCCGGATTAGACTTACAAGTTCAAAACTGCTTTTGCCTGGTATTTCACAGTGCTTTGAACAAAAAGCCACCTGCAGCATGGGGGAGCCTCTGCCCCATCCTTCCTCGGTTAAATTACACTGGGTTTGTTTCACAGTCCTTAGAAGCTTTTTTTCCCCCTCTAACTTTCATTTCCCCTTCTTTCAATGCAGACAGTGCTGAAGATTAAAGTGTAGTCAGGAAAGAGGTGTTGAAAGTTGGAAATAAACGCAGGGAAATTTTGCAACAGCAGAGGAAATGAAAAATTTCTAGTCACAAGTACTTCAGTGCAGCCTACTGCTGCATGGGCTTATGGCTCTAGGGCAGTATTGTAAAAATTACTCATTTTCTTCTAATTACATCCAATGGGCATTTGCACACCCTGAATCACCTTTACAGAAGAAACAGGATAAATGGGGGAAAAAATGTATAGGTTTATCAGTGGCATGCTTCCAAAATTAATATATGAAATGCAAACCCCACCTGGCTGCGGACTCTTACACCATGATTAACTCCATCTTGTTTCATGTAGGCTGTATTTTCAGCAATGCTTTTTGCATTCATTAGATTTTAACCCTCTATATTGATTAACTCCATCTTATTTCATACATGCTATATTTTCAGCATTTTTTTAGCAATATTTTTTTCATTCAGTAAAATTTAACCCACTATATTTACTTGTAAATAAACACTAACTAGTCATGGTAATGTAACATTAGATGTCACAAGTTTTAACTTGTTTCACTTCTCAGCCTTAACTGAACACCAACACTCATTTTCTGCATTTAATAAATATACTGGCTTACTTTGCTACCCAGGTTTGTTCTTTCCACAAGGTAAAAGCATATCCCCAGGAATCCCCTGAAGCCAGTGTTAACATCTGTGAAAAACTTCACTCTCCTTTAGAAAGCTATTTGGAAATTTTCCTCAGAAAATGTTCCTTTCCCCACTCCTGAGTACTTTTATGACTCCTCCCATTCCCCAGTCATATTATCGAGGTACCAGGAATGTCTGGGAAGTTCTCAGGGTGCACATGATGTCTGTGAGCCTGAAGGTCTTCCCTGGAATGGATCGTTTAGAAGAACAGTCTTGCAAGGGGAAGTCCAAACCATATTTTAGAGACTTCAACCAAGAATGCGAACAAGAATCTCAGTTTGTGCAACCACAGACGTGGCACAGCCAAGAGGGCTCCGGAATCGCCCCATCCCAGGGAAGCTGATCACTGCCTCACAGGCTGCTGGCACAGCACCACCTCAAAAAGGCTTTTCTATCAAAAACTTTCAGGAATAACATCACAGAAAATCAAAACCCTCTTCCAAACCTCACTCCAAAAGCACACAAACCCCATTCAGCACCACCCGCTCGCAGGCACTGATGCTGAACTACACGAAGTCTCCAGATATATTTTAAAAAGCCCAAATTAACTTGATTCAGTAGCTGCAGGAGCTCTGCACTATTTATCCAGCTGCAAGGCCACTTGGATGGTTTCTTTTTTCTAAACATGTGAATACTTTGTACCACTATTTGTTAACTGTTTGATAAAATAACATAATGCAGGAGGTGATGAACTCTTGGCACACCTCTGAATCTGTCACCTCATCCTTTATCCAAAGCTTTCTCTTTCATTCTGGCCATCAAATATAAAATAAGCAGCAGATCTCAACAGATAACTCACTCAGGAGTTACCTGTGGCACATAAGCTATACAGTTCCAGCAAAGCAAAAAGGCTGATATGAGCTTTCACAGTCCAGCAGCTGCACTATTACTAACACATTATTAAACAGCAATTATTGATTTGCCTGTTCCATTTCAGCTGGAGCCTAAAGAACCTAACAGACAGCACAGCGGATAGAAAGGGGCCAGGCTCTGCTTTGTGTTTTGCTTGGTTTAAAAAAATTTCTTAAATATTTCATTAACTCAGGATTCAAACCTTCAAACCTTTGAACTTTCACTATATAAACCAGCGAATTTTATGTGACTGAAAATAAAAACAAAGATGGATTTAGAAGTTAAAACTCTAGAAGAAAGAGGAGCATAAAACCATAAAAGTATGACTTCCGAGTACTGCAAACTGTGAGTTAAAAGTGCTCAGTCAGCTTCCTTTCTCTGCAAAAGGTCATGGGTCTACCTCAAGTAAGTAGAAAGCAACCAATGAAAAAAACCCCCAACATCTGAAATAGGAGATAGGACTGCTATGCATTCACTTCCCTTTCAGGATCTCCAGTCAGGACCATGACAAGAGCAGCTCTCCAAATACCCCAGAACATCTTCACTGCAGCACTTGTTGTCCAGCTGACGCACTTTTTTAAAGCTTCACTTTCAGAAAGCGACCCTTACTTTGGAGGAGGACACAACTTGCATGGATCCATAAAGAGCAGTGGGGGATTAATTCACAACACATACACGTGGTGCCCAAAACACCCAACCCATTTCTCAGAGTTTTATGTGGAGCCTTTTGCTTCTGGAGCTTCCCTTCAACTGTCCATGCAGGAAAGAAAATTTCTGCAGATATGAAATTTTTATGCCTGTAAGATTCACCCCCAGGCTCTTCTTACACAGCTGGAATTTGCAGATGCTTAAGTTCCCTGAATGGTATATAGATATGTTATGGCTATCACCTACAAAATCCCATTATATCACTCGATAACAATCACACCTTCATTAGAAAAAAACAGCACCTTAGCATAGACAATTAACAAAAACATTTAGGAAACAAGAAAGAGAAATTAGTAGTTTTTGTCTAAGTTTTCCTGAGCAGCAGTAAGAAGCAATACATACCAAAAGAAAAAAATTAGATATTAAGCTGCAACCAGGTAGGAATAATTATAATCTGCTGATCTTCGTGTGTGAAACGCCAAGATGTAAAAACAACAGAATCATGGCTTTGTAAGTCATGGATGGAGAAAGTGTAAGTATTTACATATTACACCCATTCCACAGGATATATATAAATTTTTCAATCATCAGTTAAATGCATCATTCAACATCCCTATTTTAGTGTTTTCTGAGACATCGTGATCTCTGCATGTATCTGCATCTTTCATTTGAAATTACTTTCCAAGCAGCAGAAGAAATTGAAGCAAACTGAATGAATTTAAATTCATTACCAATTAAGTGTAATTTAATTCATGATTCTTTCAACTTTCTCGTGAGAATTGGGAGCTGCAGGAGGGATGCATACCTGACTGATGGGGCTTGATTTACTGCTGCTGCCCCCCCAGGAAATCACACAGAGCTATATATAGCTATTAGAAACCTCTTGGCCCAGAAAAAAAGATGTTTACAAAAATAGATTTTAAGAACAACATCTGCGTAAGAACTGAGCATGTGTTTCTAAAAAGGTAACAACATGCTGGCTTTTAGGAAGATAATTAAACCCCCAAAGTTAGCATCCAGGATGGTTAATCAGAGAGGCTCCAGCTCACGTGCCAGAGCTGGAAACCTAAACAGAAAGGCGAGAAGCAGCTAATAAACCAGATGAGATCCTGATTAGCCAGATTTCAGAGGTTATAGGTGTCAAAAATGTTAATTACAGGTTTTTAAAATGCTTGTACCCAATTTCCACCTCTGTGAGCAACCCAGTGAGCCAGTCAAGGTCTTGGTTTAACCAGGGGACAAGATAAGGAGGCGTGTCTGACCTTCAGTCCTGTGCACAGGGACAGTGCCATAACCAGAGAGAACTCCATGGCATCAGCCAGCCCAGCACGGGGCATCCCACTGGCTCCTGCATTTCCCTTGCTTCCCACAGCACTTCTGCACAGGTTATTCCTGCTTGTGTCTGCTGGGCAATGTGCAACAACTTTTACCAGCATCGCCCTCTGCCTTGCCTCCCAGTAGGCACCATCCAGGTGCTGAGAAATGTGTTGTCATCCTGAGTTAAAATTTAACTTTGAGTTAGCATTTGGAAATAGCAATTTAATAAATATTTTTTAATAAAAATTAATTTTAAAAATTTGTTCCTGGCCAGCAAAGAAAAATTATACTTGCATTGACCCAAATTCCCGAGGAGTTACCTATAATAATACATAATATAGGATAATGCCTAAATTAGCTACAACACACAGAACTGGCAAGCACTTGTGGGAGAACAGGAATGCCCAAGTATTTGTCAGAGACAACCAGTGAAAAAGGTGCCAGCACCCCACAAGAAAGGAGAATCTCAGCAGAAAAAGCTTTGCCCAGCCTAGCTCAGCTGTGGTGCCTCAGAGGAACAGCCAGGTCTCATGGCAATAAGAGGCACAAGGACAGCTGGGGAAAACCTGCTGCTCTTCATTCTTCCTGCAGCCTTCTGAGGCGTCTTAATTCTGCTTGCAAGAGCTGTGATGAGTGAAGAGGGTGGGATACACAAAACAGATTACTGTCCAGGGATTTAGAAGGAAAGCAGTAGGTATGGGTCTGAGTAATCTGGTCAGGAATTAAATGTGACACAGAGCAATATCAGATATAACAAGATAACATAGGTGAAATTCACATTTGAAGGTTATGAAGATTCAAAAAGGTCTTAAACATGAGACTTCTCCTTTTACTAACATTTTTAATTACTTTTTTTGAGCAAAGAAACTCTTCTCCTAGCCCACCTTTATTCAAGGTGCAGAAGCAGAGATTCCACATGAGCAAATGTTAGTTATAAAACAAGTTTTCCTAAAATTTATGAAAGAATAATAGTACTGAAACTGGTCTCTTACAAAATACAAGAAAACATAAAAATTTTTTCAGCATCTGGAACAGCTCCACTCAGCCCCTTGGGGCTGCTCAGATATTCTGCTGCTATCGACTCCCCACTCAGGTCTAATATTTCAGCAGAAAAAACAATGAAGTTGGGAAAACTTGCCAATAGTAACTATAAACTCTGCAAAACGAAAAGCAGGTTTTTCTTATTATCTGAGATGTTACTTCTTTCAATTAGATGACTAATTGCATGACTATCCCTTTAAATTAGATGACTTGGAACAAGAGCACTTTTAACTATAACGAAAAAAAAAAAAAACCTCTTGATAGAGAGGTAACTCAGGTAACTTCAGTTCCCACCTTTAAAATTTGGTATGACACAACTTAATCATACCCTACAGGTGACTAAATAAAAACATTGATTAATCAAAGTTTAGCTTCCACATCAAGCTACAATCAGAGCAGCAATTCAGCTGCAGAGGACTGTTTTACGTGTGATAAGCCGTGCTCTGAGGGCAGAATAATTTGTTTCCTATACTAAACTGGCTGCATTCATATATATATATATATATATATATATATATATATGTTATAGATACTCATATATATTTATTTTTATGTGTGTGTGCACTTAGATGCATATATAAAATACATATGTATATAAGAGCTCAGTACCTTTTTCTTTTGCCCGTGTTGCTCATTTCACAGGACCAGCTGACCTGCTGATGTTAACAGGATTCTGGCATCATAAATCAAGAAAGAATACGTCCTCCCCTCAGTCTGTGGGCCACACCTGGGGAGGTGTAAGAGCAGTGCCAGGGCAGCAGGAGTTGCATAAGCCACCCAAGAAGCTGGGTTAGTGCAGACACAGCTCAGCGCTGCCCCTGCAAGGGCTGAGGCATTTGAGCTGTTAATTTAAAACCAGCTCAGTGTGTTTGTGGGAGCTGTGAAATACCCCATAAAAATACCACGTGGAGATACCCAGGAACTCTCCTGCGCTGCTGCCAGCACCAGTTCCCTGGCAAGGTGTTTTCTTGTGCTGTGGAGATCTCTTGCTAGATAAGTCAAACTCTGGTCTGCATTCAGACTTTCTGCAAACTTCAGCTGCATCTGGGCTTGCTTCACCACAAAAGGTGGGGTCCCCATCAGCCAGACAAATTTATTACCCTGTAACTCACTCTTCAGGTTTTCAGCTGAAATGGCTGGCAGAAAATTCAGGCAAAATTGCAAGTAAAAACTGCTGATCTTCTACCTGGAGAGAAGTATGCAAAATCCAGAGCCTTGTTAAAACAAATTTTTCGAAAGTTCTATGAAATCTAGCAATTCATAAACATTCCCCTGCCATTTCTAAAATTCTAGGGTAACTAACTGTAAAAAAATCCATCTGTAATATGGAAAGGAGCATGGCTGACAAAGGACTTGCAATGTCTTAGGGGCTTATTTAAGTCTCCTTGCTTAACAAAGGCTACTTTTACTTACCAGTGTGTAGAACAAGAAGGCGTTTGAAAGTCTCTCACTTTGAATTCAATGGCAGGAATTGGCATTATAGAAATACATTTCTATTACCAGACATTTAATTTTAAATCCTTGCATTCATGAAGTATTTACTGCCACAGCACACAACACATAAGTGCACTCTTCCAAATATAATCCCCCATCTGATCTATAATTCATTTTTTAAAAACTCTCTAAGTGCTGTAGTAATGCCATTCAACAACCTTATTTTAAAATTGAATCAAACTCTGTACTACCATCCAGAAATAGTTTTGTGATCTCAACTGTCCTGCTCTCAGCAGATCGCTGAGTTCATCTGAGCTGAAATATGATGTCACAAACTTAGCTGAAAATTATCTTCCCTGTGCCTTCTCCATACAGAACCCAGGCTGGATGAGTTCTCTCCTTGTGTAAACAGGTATACAGGTGTATATATAAAACATACAAGATTCTCTGGACAGAATTCAGGTTCATGAAGAGTCTTGTTTGTTTCCCCATCTCCATCCTCTGGATGAGGCCATTAAAAACGTCTCTACCAACATCCTGTGACAAAGGTAAAAACCTCCAGTTTCTCTTGCTGAACCTCTTCCCTGAAAGTGCTAATGGGTAACAAAGCAGAGACTAATTGAAATTGATTTTTTCTGAAGCAATTTTAACATCTATGAATTTTTCTACAAAGAAAACAAAGAAGTTACTGGCAAAAAGCTCTTGAGCTGCAGTCAGGGATGGTTGGGAATCCACAGGCATAAGATGGAAAAAACAGGTTTATGTTTCGAACAAATTACCATTTCTTAAAGAGAAACAATCAATACTATTAAATCAAATAGTGGCAACCAGTCCAAAATGTTTGCCAAGCTAAGGTGGTCTAAATGCCACCACAGCAGCGCCTTTCAAGTGAGGCAGTTTTTCATAATATCCAATCAATCTCCAATATCTTATCAACCTCCCCTGGCATAACTTGAGGCCATTTCCATTTGTACCATCACTTGTTACTTGGGAAAAGAGACCAACCCCCACCTCAGAGCAACACACCAAATTAGAAAATTAATGGGGTTTAAGTAAGTTTCAACAATAAATTACTATCTGCTCAACCATTAAATAATACTTTCAAATAGTATTTGTTAGCACTCTCAGGAACGACAAAGTCCAAACAAGCTTTGCTTCCAGGCACTGCTGCCACATCAGGAGTGGAAGCAACACCTGGAACGGGTAACATCTGCACACTAGCTACAAGGGGTGGTGGAAAATACACTCAAAAGGATGCCCAAATAGTTCATTCCTACAGTTCATCCTTATTCAGCAATTTAAGTCCACATTTAATCACACTGAATCGCCTGTCTTAAAAAATACAGCATTTCCCTGTGTGGTTGCTGTGCTTTTTATTAACATAACTGAAGTATCTTGTATTAGGGGTCCAGTTCACTGTAGCACTGCGTGTTGTACAGGCTGAAGCTTTGTAGTGTAACTCCACAGCTGGCTTCCTCCTGAAAATGCCCCCACTCCCTGCACTGCCTCATTTTCCTTGCAACTACAAGGAAATAATGGCATTTAAAGAAAGAGAGAGAAAATCAAGTGCCTGAGTGCCTGCAGGAGTATTTTTGGTTGGCATTTAGCTGCTGCTGGTTCCCGATGCCCACAGAGAGTGACAAGTGTAACTTTAAAATCGTAAGAGAACAAACAGAAAATCTTTTCCTGGCAAGCTATCAAAAAAACCAAACACTGCTGTACTGCACAGTAGAGTTTTATTCTGGGTGGGCCCTGGATACAAGCACAGAAATACTGAACAGTATCAATTTCAAAAAAAAAGCTAAGAGAATCAGAACTTCATTTAACAGAAAAGAACTCTGAGAAGAAAAAGAAAAATGCCTCTTGACTGTTCAGAATTTCTTTATAATAACTGGGAATTTTTACCGCAACATAATTAAAAAACAGTAACAACCCCCATATAACCGGGTTTGATAGTGCTACAGAAAAAGGTCATGTCTTTTGAATATTTAGGTTACTAGCCTGGATTCAGCGACTGAATGGAAATTAGGTCTAAGACCAACAGAGATCACTGGAAGTTATCACCATCTACCCAGAGCTGGGGGAGTTTTTAAAAAATCTCCTCTTCAGTGACCAATGGTCAATTATTGTCTCAGAAACTGTAATATTAAACCCATTTCAATGATGAGATTCTACCCCAGTAACAAAAAGTGAAGGTCCTGCCATGATACAGCTCAGAGTGAGCACTGCAGTGAACACAAACCAAGTTTCATTTCTCTCTTAACATAAGGGGATGCATTTGTCCACTCGTGTGTTTTTAAAAGATAAAAAATATAAAATACGAATCACAGTTCCTTAGCGTAAAATTAACAGTCATTACTTTACCAGTTTGTTAGAACAATTTAGACAACTCAAGATTTGTGCAGGCAATGTATCTTTTCAACACAAATAAGATGAATCAACTTCAAACTTTTCTAGCCAAGTCTTGCTTCACCTGGGATAAAACCAAGGAGGTACTAACAAAAAGTACTACACATCCAACTGAAAAAACAGGGGTTTTATTGACTTCCAAATGAATTAACAAAAAGCATAAAATGGCTTAGTGCATTTTTCCTTTGCAGGGAAGTTAAGGTTTTGGTAACTTAGGTCAACTACATATTTTAAAAAACCTCTGAAAGAACTAAGTTACAAGGTGCTTCCATGATTTCCCATCCTGTGAAGACGTAAAGCTCAGACAGGTAAAACCGAAGTCATGAGCACATCTGCCCTGTGCTAAAACCCTCATCTAATGATGGACCTGAAACACCTGCACACCCAGGCTGGACACAGGGCAGGACAGTGAGCAGGGTGCAGCACCTCTGGGCAGCTCCACATGGACCCCGGTGCCTGCACTGGGAAACAACAGACACAACTGGCTTTGGATCCACAGGCGATGACATCCCACCCTTACTCATTAATTACAGCTACACAGCCTGAATTTAATTACCTTTTACGAGCAGGAGGCTCAATTAGATGAGTAAGGATGCTGTACAATAATGCTCCATTTATGCAGATTCTGTTATTATAAATCAGAAAAGTAAAAACGGAGATAGTGCTTAGGATTCCTGATTTAGGCTGTGTAACAAATAAGAGCCGTTCCTGCTCAGTCTCATCCCCACGTAACTCTTGACCAAGACCCTCCTCAGTGAGGCCCCAAGTCCTGTGTGGGTCAGTACTAATCCAGCAGAACACCAGTGGCCACCCCCACTGACCCCAAAGGGAGATGCACCCTGATGGAAGAGCAAGGTCAGTGACACGTGAACACCACAGATCACGCTGACAGGAGCAGCCACTCCATCCTCTGCTGGGAAGCTGCCACTGTGGTCCAAACCCAAGCCTACAGAAGACGGGGCTTGCTTGCTCTCCTCGGTGCTGCAACCCAGCAACATCCAGAAAACTCAGGATGAATCTGCTCTTCAGCCATAAAAGAAAGAGGCAAGATACTGAAAAATGGAGAAATGTCAGTGAAGTTCTGGTTTCTTCCTTCACCTGCATCAAGTCGAATGGTTTTTAAAAATATATACTTTTCTGTATTTTACATATCATGTTTTTAAGGTCTGCCTGAATTCAGATTTTTTTGATCCAAACTTTGCCAGTTGTTTGGAGCATGTCTGCCATGGCGCCGCTACCATGCAGACTCTTACTAATCTAAGTTTAAGAAAATAAAGTATGTTTTTTTTCTGAAGCAGAAAAACAAAGAAACTTAATATTTACCATATGATGGTATCAAATGCAGGGAGGAAAAAAAACCCCCACTACGCATTGATTCCCTTTCTGGGAAATTAGGCAAGGAGCACGGGACTTTTTAGCAGAGAGGAAAACAAGTCTTTCCCCAAAAGGCAATAACTGGGATGAACACAGGGTCAGGGTTACACAACCCCGGCAAACCGTGATTGATTTTCCCTCCAGCCAGGGAGGGCCGAGCACTCCGGCCGGCCCGGAATGCCTCCATCCCCACTGGTGCGGCTCACCTTCTCCAGCTACAGCCTCAAGGAACAGCAGCAACGATGAATGGTGCCACTGTTTGGGTTTTAATTGGTGGGAAAAACCTTATTCCTTTTTTTTTTTTTTTTTGGTTTTCAATTACAAGCACCACCAGCAAGTAAAATAAAAAAAAACAACAACCTCATGACTTGACATTCTTTAAAACAGCTTTAGTTGAAAGTAAGGCAGTGAAACCAGTGCTGTGATACAGAACATATTTGCTCATTCAAGCACTGGGCTCAAATGGGCACTCTGCAATTCTGAACTGGACCTGCAGATTAGTCCTGAAAAAATATTATATCAGAAGAGCTTTTGGTAATTCGATTTTGAATTTTAAAATAAGCCCGTTTTCCTCTCCTCGTTACAAAGAGAGCATCCACATCTGAAAGAAGTTATTTTCCACCCACGTAGGGATTCCACCTATAATAAAAGGTCACTTATTACCCCACTTTGTGAATACAAAAGAAGCCTCCAGCTGAATGGGGTCTCCACCGAGGAGAACAGATGGGCCAAGCGTGTAACACAGCACTGCTGTATTGACTGGTGATGGAACCGAAATCGCGTCACCATGGCAACCCCTGCGCTGCCTCCTCCCTCAAGACAACAAGAAATAGCTCACGAGAGGTATTTTAGGAAACCCATAAAAAGAGAAAAACTGTGTTTCTTGCTTTCCAATTATTTAAAATGCACCTACAAAAGGTGCTTTCAGGAAATGGGTGGATGGCATTTGCTTACACCAAGTGAAAAATCATCTTTGCCCGTGCTGTAGAGACTTGCAGTGAATGCTGGGTCCTGATCAGCCTTCTAAAATGTTAACTCCAAACTTTACGGCCCTTCCACTGAAAATCTTTATGCTGATTTTCCGGTGTATCTACTTTGGGGTTTTATTTTCCTAATTAGATACAGAGCTGTCTGAAGCAAGGTCTAATGAAATCCAGCCTACTTCTTCCCTACAAAACATCCAGAGGCTACACCTACCTGCAATGCTCACATTGTTTTTTATATCGCTATTGCATTTAATAACTACAAATGCTGAGGACTCTTTTTGCTTTGCAAAAATACCTTTATAAGACTGCATCAAAAAAAAAAAAAAACAAACCCAAGATCAAACTCCCCAGTGCGAGGGAGGGAATGGAAAGCGGGTGGGTGCCAGTGAACTCCCGACTTCTTTCAAGAAGGATATCCCCAAGCTTTCAAACAATAATAAACACTTCATTCTCCAAATACAGCTCTCTGAAGTACTTGTTTCCTTCCAATTGAAATTAATTGGGGTTTAATTTTCAGGAGAAGATTCCATCTCTAGTTTCAGACTTGGTTACAGTAATATACGTCAGAGACATTAAAACTGTGAGAGATACCATTTACAAAAGGACAGATCTCCAAATGTTAACTGCTTATTAAGTGGTCCTAGTGAAACTCTTGCACAAAGCTTATGAAACTAATAAACCTATTTGATTTTCATAGCATTACCTCAAAACACCAAGAACATAACCCAAAGCAGTTCCAGCTGTTTCATGTATACTTGAATAATTTTGGAAACTTTTCATTTCTGACGCACCCCTGAAGGGCCCCACTTGGATTGTAAATGTTTTTGTTTTGGTTGGCAGAAGCCCTTGTACAATCTTTGATTTAATATCAGCTTTAAAGCAATAATAAAAATAATAATCTCACTCACATGCCAAACCACCCATGCTGCCGTGGACCCCAGGGGAGGGACCGGCTGTGGGAATCCTGCTCATCTGTTCCCATTGTGTTTTCTTAACTCTGCAGATTTGAAGATGCTGTAATGGAGATTTCCTTGCCCCGACCTCTGGGCAGCTGAACTCAGTCACTTTCCACAATTAAGTAATCCCGGCACTGGCACAGTAGGTTGTGTGCAGCTGCTGCATTTCAGTGTAAAAGACCAGCCAAACATGATTTCTAAATATTAAAGATTTTTGGGGAATAATCACAAAGCTTCCCAAAGTTAGGTAGAGTAGGTAACAGAAACAACATAAATGCCTTGGCTGCTCACTTTTTTAATTGTTAAATTCTGAAACTCAGTGGGGTTTTTTCCTCACATACAGGAATTGGCACTATTTAAAACACATGTGACTTCTGTAAGCTTTTGCTTGCTTCTTTTTTCTTAAGGCATTAAGATTCTCTTTCAAAAAAAGTCAGAAAATGGCAGAAAATCTCCCTGCAGCCCTTTTCTCCTGCTTGCCACTGCACAGCTCACTCACTCTCTTTCACCTTTCTTGTTTCTGATTTACAACATACACTTCAGCTTAGAGCATTTCCACTCCTTCCCACGCAGAACCCACTGGATGATGCCCCTCCACTGAGAGCTCCTGTGCAGGGAGCTGCAGGTGACAGGACCTTTACTCTCTACTGCTAAAAACCATATGGTTACATCCCCAAACTCTTGCACACTCATCCCATTTTCTCTAGGCTGTGTTAGTCATCCTCTCCACACCCCTCAGCTCTGATAAACTGAGGGATTACTCTTGGGGTTAAACATTATCACCTCATATCTACCTTAAATTTGTCCAATTTATGATATCTTGGACAATTTTTTTGTTTTCGTCTTTGATTAGGAAAGTATCTCTCTTCTGTCTCAGATGACATGGCCTTTAAATCATCCTTACGCATCTTCTCCAAAACCTTCCCCACCTGATGGAGGTACCCAGCTCTCAGTTCCCCTGGAGCAGCAATTCCCTGCGCCTGAAATGGGAGTGATGCCTCATTTCGGCCATGGCTCTGCAAAGGCAGCTCTGGAAGTCCATGTTCATCTACAGAGTTGACCCACCACTGCAAGTGTGACATGCAGCTTTTGCCTCTGTGCATCTGACTTCATCCTCCAGCTTATTAAATCATATATTAAAATAACCCCATTAACCAGGTGATCCAGAGCTATTTGTGCCTATGACTTCCTGTCTTCAGTAATCTCCACCTTTGTCTCAACTACAAACATTAATGATGTCTTTACAATTTTTTTCCACCTCGTGGATAAAAATGTCGGCAAGGATTAAGACAAAAAATTATTCTCTACAGGACTCTGGTACAAACTGCCCATTTTTAATCCAATTAATCTTTAGAGTGTTCATTTTGCATCATCCTGGTTTTCTACTTAATATGTTGTACGGTATCAAGTCAAATGTAACAGAAAAAACCTAGATTGTTAAATCAACACTATCATCCTCATTAAAAATAATCCCATTAAAAAGATCCTGCAGTTTGACAATTTATATGCTATAAATCTGTGCAGACAACCTAATTTTCTACAGTTTCAATCCACACTGTTGTTTTTTTTTAAACATGGCAAGTAAACTATTAGTAGAGGCAAAAAGAAGTTGTAGTCAGCAGAAAGTAATTTACACCACACAAAAAAAATTACTCAGAACCTTTTCAAGCTAAACCTGAGAGTTAAACTGGGCACCACTGAAACCAGGTGTCTTGAGTTGCAGCAATAGCATCATTTTAAGAACATCTACCTCAACCAGTAAGGCCCCTGATGCACCATTCACATTCCTGTCACTGCAAAGAGGAGGAAGATTCCTCATCTTCAAAAAAATTGTATTTTCAAAAAACATATTTTCATGTCTTCATTCCTCAGATTCCACCTTGGATTCCTCTCTTGGAGGAAGAGAAAGAAACAATAATCTTCCCAGAGCTGTGGTGATATAAAGATATTGGTACAATAGGAAACTCATTTTGTCACTATATCACACTGTGTAAATAGAAAACATAATTAATAAGGACAGGCATGTTAATTTTGGTTCCTTTAGAAACCTGCAGGCAAGGGGAGGAAAAGGGGGGAATGACAATATTTGGCAACAGCAAGAAAAACAGTTGCAAATGAGACGTTTTTCAACTCTCTTAACCAGCTTTAGTAACAACTGAGAATAAAAATAAACTTACAAACACTTTCATACCCTTTAGAGTGCTCCGTTTAAATAGCACATTTAATCTAAGTCATTTGTACCATTGTAACAATGTTCTTTTTGCCCTCAATATGAATTAAGACTATTAAATATGTATGTGAAATAGTAGCCCATGCTGGAATGTCTCCAGAATGAAATTCTCAATAGGAGGGGGTTTTTTCTGTTTTTTTTTTTTCTTTTTTTGTTTGTTTTTTGGAGGTTTGTTGTTGTTGTTGTTGTGTTTTGGGGGGGGGCATTTTTGTTGGGTTTTTTTTCTGGTTTGGGTGGGTTTTTTTCTTACTTGAAGCTGCAATCATATTCAAAACTAGGTCAAGCTAACAACACTCAACAAAAGTAAAAGGATCCGCAACTTCTTGGATTTTTTTTTTTTAAGTAACCTCCTTTAAAATTTACCATGAAATGATTTTCTGTTTCCTTTGTGAAAAGGACAAATACAGATTTCTCGACCTCCCTGAAAACAAGTGTCCACCAAAACAACGTAACTACTAAAACACAGCTTTATTCCAACCCTTGTGAGGCATTACTGCTCTGAAATTACATTTACTATCAAGTGAAGCCAAACTATATGTAACCTAGAGAGTAACCCACTGAGCAAACCAGAGAATTTCTAAGAAAGAGCAACCAAATAGCCAATGCTTAGAAATAAACGTGTATAAAAATACACAGGATTCTGCTTTGCTACTCATACGACTAAAATGGACATACACAACAACCTGGCATTGTCAGCAGCTGTCTCTTCATTCGCATTTATCACTTTCTAAATTCTAACAGATGCCAAAGTCAACTTCTATTATGTTTTAAAGAATAAAATAGATTTAGAAAATTAAGAGAAGGAGGCATTACCTTCCCCTCAGCAGTCTGTCTCCCATGCCCCTGATGTGCTTGACACTGCCCATTTCCCCACCTGAGAGGCAAATCCTCTGCCCCCAGACTGCTGCACAATGACGGGACAACATCTTCTGCCAGCAGAATGGAGGCACCAGCCAGTTCAGCTTCTAACAAACCTCCAGCAGCCACTCCTCCCTCCACCCCCACTCTAACACTGGGTAGGCAACACGGTGCTTTCCAATCACTCCACAGACTTCCATCTTTATTGTAAGTAACATTTTCAGCTCGTAGTGCAGTGCTCATCGTCATCTTTGCAAAAACCTGCTCGCTGCTGGTTATGACTCGCAGGTTCCCTGCACTACAGCTTTTCAGTGGAAAAGTGATTTACCTAACTAAAAGCGCATTTATCAAGACAAACTCTAAACAAGTGTAAATTTGAAATTTAAATTCCATCTCTCTGATAAAACGCTGCAGCCAGATCAAAGAAATCAAAGCAGTGGGGTTTCTGCAACACATGAAAAACACCAACTCCAACTGCGAGAGCTGTGGAAGTGATGAGTTGGGATGCTGGGAGAGGGACTGACAGCACCAGGGAGAAGGGAAACCTGACAAGGAGGAGATCTGTAATCTCCAAAAAAAACCCACCTTCAGCCTCTGATGTTGATACCGTAAGGATCTCATATGATCAGGGCATGGAGCTAAGGAGATACAGGATCAGATCTACAGAGCCTGGGGAGAGGAACCTCAGTGGTGAACCTTGATTTCAATCAAGTCTGTGATAAATGAACCAAGGAAGATCTCTGCTTGGCAACAGGGCAAAGTAAATATTAAGACTGATTAATAAACAAATGCCAGTCTACTAAATTAATTGTCAATGCTGAAAATCCAGGAGTGGCTTTGGACCCACGCACAACCAGCGACAACCAGAGGAACAACAATAACCTAGAAAGAAAAACAGCCAACAAAAACCTCAGCATAAAATCTTGCAGCAACTTTGGCTGGAAAGCAGAACAAGAGCATCTCGTCCAACTCAAACTCCTTCTCAAAACCATGCTCCAAAATGCAATTTGTACACTACTAATTCCTAATGATTTGGGAAATGGATGTACTGGTTGTGAAGTCCAGGGAATGCTGTGAAGCTACAGTATCACCGGTAGTGAAACGATGTTGCAACACAAGTAACTAAAAGACCAAATCCATGCTGAGGTGAAGATCTGTTAACAGCTAGTGATCAAAAAAGTAATGAGATCTGAAGCTATTTACCATGACTAAATAAACCACTGTGGATTTCTTGTGGTCCTCAAGAAGTGCTGGCATTAGCCAGGATGAAGAAGGTGACAAACTCCTGATAGACAACCATGAGATCTGGTTGAATCAAGACAAAAACAGATTTGCAAATAGATCTAATTAACGAAATGAGGAGCTGGGCAAAAAATGCTGGATTCCTCTATAGGGCTTGACATCCTCATCTCTCAAAAATAAACCAGTGCTAACAAAAAAAAGAAGTGTGTTGACGTAACAGCACTTGGCTTGAGCTGTGCATCCCAGGTGGTAAAAAAGGCAGAATTGTACCACGAAGAGCCTGTATCAGTTTTCCTTTTCTCTTAGCTAGTGTGCCATGAGTTAAAATGAAACTCTAAATTCACATTTTCTAAGGGAACGGGGGACCAGCAATGCTTGAGCTGCTGGATGGGTGTGAAGGGTTAGCACTGGGCCAGGTGGGAAGGCAGTGGAGTTTCCAAACCCAAGCAGTAATTTCCAAAGAGTGGGTCCACATCCAAGACAACCCTGGTTCAAAGGCTCCCATCAGACTGCTTCCACTGTGAGCACGTGGGAATTCGGTCCCTCAGTCCCCTCCTGCAGCCTGAGGGACCAGCAGGAGACTCCTGCCACTGCCAGCTAAAAAGTCTTTTATATTAGGACAACCTTCTGTCAGAATCCTGTTGGGACAATGACAGATAATCACACTAAATGATGAATAAAAGAGGCAATGGCTTCTTTCTGGAACAGCACCAAAACTGAGGGGAAAAGGCTCATGAAAGTATTTCTAATAGATCTCTGAAAAACTGTCTACAGCTTATCAGTGAACACATCTTGGCATGAAGAATGAACAACTCCAAGAGCATACGATATCTTGAAATAATTTACATATATATAAATGTGATGCAAATGTATATAATGTGAATTTATAGAAACACAATTTTTTACTAGAAGGGCACAGAGCCAAACTAAGAGGGAACAATGGACAAGATGTAAAATACAGTAGCTCTTCCTGTGCCTCTTGCAGGGGTTTTCCTGATTCATGATAGAAGTACAAAGCAACACACATACTTTATTCATCAAAATATATTGCTGATAAATCTTCAGTGACTTTCCATGGCAGTTCCATGACTCCTGAAATCACGTGGAGTTTTAACTAATATTTCCTCTCATTGC
Source organism: Oreocharis arfaki (assembly GCA_013398015.1). Taxonomy (NCBI): domain Eukaryota; kingdom Metazoa; phylum Chordata; class Aves; order Passeriformes; family Paramythiidae; genus Oreocharis; species Oreocharis arfaki. The sequence continues at coordinate 65,730 of VZRR01000858.1, forward strand.
AACCTGGTTTGCTTAAAAAAATTACATTACAGTTACTCAACACTTCTTTAAGCAATGAAACCCAGGCAAACATCTGTTTATTGGTATCCAAATCCCAATATAAAACAACATTCAGTATTTCCTTGCAATTGCCCCCACAGTTTACAAGCCCACACCACTATGGAAATGTATAGGACAAGATATTTATTGCAACCCATCCAAAGTTTCTCAGCTGTTGATTCCATATCTGCTTCCCGGAGTCCTGCTGAATGTTTACATAACACAATTGCTTTTAATCGTCCTGTATTTTCTTCAGACATGCCCTGACAACCACTTAGAAAAGTGGTATTTTCCTGACAAAATGAATCATTTGTCTTCTACCACCAAGTTGTAGATCTTTGTTACAGAAATAGAAAGGCTAGAACATGCCCTAGGAAGTCTCTTTCTCTGCTTTGAAATTATAGGGAGCAGATACACTCAATTTGAAAATCATGTGATAAAAAAATTAAATTAAAAAAAAGTGGCACAATTTCCTGAAGCATGAGCTCATAATGGGAATAACATACTGTGACAAGTGGAATGCAAGATGAAAAATACAGCGTGGAATTGCACAACTCCTTTCTAAGTCAAAGTACTAACACCATGTTCTGCTGAGAAAACCTTTTGTGCCTCTGATTTAATGATAAATTTCATGTGACTTTTCCTGGTTGGAGGAATGGAACAGAAACAAAACCAAAACACTGTCCTGACGTGTTAGCATTAAACATCTCCTTTAAGAAATAAACTTCGTGTCTTTGATTGTTACATAAAGTTCTATTTTTGGCCTGAACAAGAGGGAGGAAAAGAACAAGAAAATAACCACAATTTTTCTCAAACCAAGAATCCACTGGGGGTCTAAAATCATGAAGGAGAAATCCTTTTTAAGGAAGAAAAAATTTCAATTTCCAGCCCTATATTCCAGTTTTCATCACCTCTGCTTGGCAAACTGAGGTCAGTGCTAAACTCCTGCTCATCCAATGCATCCGTAACAGTCTCACCCTTCTCAAACTTGCATCCTTCACAGTGCTAACCACTTCTGGTTTTTTCCAGCTCTGACCTTCCCAAGGCTATCACTTCCTAACTCTATTTTCTGACATGCCTTTCCTTCCCAGAAATGAGCTCTCCTCCTCCAACATCCACTCAGGTTTAGATCGTTTGATATCCTGCTCTTTCCTCTGCCCATCCCGTTCCTTGACCTGAGCAAACTCCATCACTCTTATGCTGACAGCTCACACTCTGTCTTTCTCCAAGATGACACTACTATTAAATTTTGCAAAGTTCAGTGAGACCATTCAGTAAGAGCAAAGAAGAAGCATCACTTTCCTCTCCATCTTCCCCGGAGACCTCAGCCATCTCTAATTTTTCCCCTCAGCAGATAATACCATCAGGTCACTGCTTCACAGCAGAGCATCATCGGAAATTTGTCCTCACTCTTCCTGAGCCTTTTTGGACAGATCTAAGCTGTGCTGTTCCTACTCTGCAAGTTACAAAACTGATGCAGAACAGCATTTTCTTATGACCTTGAAGTCATCTACTATACTTTGTCCCAATGGCCTTTATGACAACCACGTTCCCCCACCAGGCTTTTGCCAAACACTTGGTATTTTCTTCCCTTCTTCTTTTCATCATCTCTCTCTTTAAGCTCCTGAATTGGCTTTGGCGACTCAGGCACAACTGAAGGGGTTTTTTTTCCCCATTTGTGTGTAAAAGATGTAATTGCAGCTGCTTACCTACATTTTCTGTTTACTTAGGATACAGATCACCATTTTCCAGCTCACTGTATTTGCCTTCAAGCTTTCTGGCTTTTATAGACAGCATTATTCCTACGTATGTCATCTTTTTTCTCCTTGACAAGAAATCCCCCACCAATGTCTTTTTGTTAGAATACAACAAATCATAATTATTAGTCAACAGTATAAATGTCCACCACGTGACAAAAGCAAATCTGGGGCTTCTCCTTTGCCAAAAAACCCTTTGGTTTAGAGTTGCTTCCTACTTCTAGCCTATTTCATCTGCAAGTTGAAATACAGAATGACCTCTCCATATGGCATTTTCAACATATGGAAAAAAGATACAGATGCACAAATGTTTTGTCTAAAGCACAGAGAAATTGCAAAGCATCCTTCAGTTCCAATTTATTGTCTTCGCATTGATACCATAATTTAGAAAAATTAAAATGTTCCAAAGTTCGTGTTTGATAATAATTAACATTTCTAAGGCAGTTTTTCAGATGCTCTTTTTGAAAGAATGGACTACATAGGTCTTCAGTATTAAGCAAAAAGGTCTTTTGTGAAGAAAAATACCAGTTACTGATGTCTATCAGACAATCAAATGTGCCCCTGTGTGGGCTGTACACACTCAGTCTCAGAACAGACCTGCTGATGACTGAGCTACTGCTTTCAGAGAAATTAATTTTTTCCTTTAAAATCCTTCACGAAGCTGGGTTGGTTTTTTTAGCAGTAATAGCAAAACAGTTCAAATCATGTGAATAAAGATCTCAAGTTATTTAACCAAAATAACACAGGCATAGCCACAGAGAGAACAGTCTTTTTATTTTCATGAAAAGGACAAAGGTTCAATACCATAAAGTTCAAACCCACATGGAGAAACGGCATGATGAAGTTTACTAATACGTCCTAAAACCTGAAACACAGGCTTGATCTAAAATAAAAACCCAACCCCTCAGATGCTTCTGCTTCATCCTCTGCATTCAAGAGCTGAAACCACGAGATGCAGATGGCCAACTATTCTGCAATACACTGGTACCCACAAGTACTTTTACAGATCTAAAAGCACGAATTTACTGTTTTCCTGGAGGCAAAAAAATACAATCATCTTCCCAAGGTGTTGCACTCCCACTCTGCATCAGGGAGCGCCCATCCCATACATTGCCCTTTCTTCTGCAAGCACAGTGTCCAGCCTCACAACCAACCCATCTCCAGCAAGGGGTGCAGGTCAGTGGTCTCCAAACAGCTGGCCCTGAAAGGTCCCAGCTGACCGAAGTGAATCTTTAGGAGCAGCCAGGACACGCTGCTCCCACCGACTGAATTTCCAAAGTGCCTGAGTTGAATGTGCCATAGGGATGTAAAAAGCTCCTGTTCAGGCATTTCCTCTTCAACAAGAGAAAAGCTTTTCCTGTAGGCCCTAGTGACAACACAAGCAGGTGATGTTGGGCATGAGTAATCCAAGCACCGTTGGGAATATTAATCCAAGGGGCTCCACCTGCTCAAGAGCAGACGGGGCACCAGAACTAGGAAAGACCCATCAGGGCTTTAGGTGTATCCAAAAATATGGCACCATCCCCAGACCAGGACACAGCATAGCTATTTCATAGTAACCTGGCTCCATGAGGAAAAGAAAAGCAAATAAAATTCAACTTTGCAGAAAACAGATTTCAACAACACAAGTGGTTTGTCCTTCCATCTTCTGTGACAGCAATGCCACCACATCTGTTTGAAGAAGTTTCTCTGCAGGGGCATCTTCAGACTGTAACTTGGTGCATGTGCTCTCTCCCCTTATCTTCAGATGTTAAAATCAAGTTAATCTCTCAGCAGAAATGCACGGAGTGCTGTCCTCGGACCATGTGCACCCACATCCCATGCAAGCCTCGCTGACGCTACATCATCACCATTCAGAGGAAACAAAGCCCTGCAGGGTAACAGAAACTGGAGCTGCACATGGGCCAGAAGAAATGCTCCTTGGTAATAAACTCAGAATATCTGACAGAAGAAAATTGTGCCTCATTATGGCCCCTGTCCAGGGCACTTAACTCTGTTTCCCCATGATGTTTTTCAAAGGGCTCATCCATCCTTTGCCCAGCTGCTCTCACAAACAGATCCTGTCCCATACTAAATTCAGTGTACTTAAGATGTGCTGCACTTCATCCACTAGAGCATCCACTAGAGCATCCACTAGAGCATCCATCTGCTCTATCCCCACTCTGATCCAGCTCCCACCTGGCTGGCACAGCTCAGAATCCTATGGCAGAAGATGGGCACGGCAACCTGGGGCTCAGCTGGGAGCTTTCCACTGAGAGCCTGCCAACATTTCCTTGAATCCATTCTTTGCACTATGCTCTCCCATACCCACAGCAACCGTGAAATCACTATTAATTATGCCCTTTTGCCTGACCCACTTATCTCAGAATTGCAGTATCTGGGATGGGCTAAAAACAGGGGAAAAAGAAGGAGGGAAGCTGCTCATTTTGCTTCCTGGACAACTCCTTTTAGAAAAGCCAACTCTGTTCTGATTTTCTCCACTATTTTCTCCTCTTTTATTCCTTTCTTCTTCAACTTCTCTTCTGTATCTTCCTTTTGTTTCTCTCTGCAAGAAGAGGAATCGGGTTAGGAAAAAGGAACGATGGAGAACGCTGATCTAAATTGCTTCACATCTTCAAATATGTGGAGAGAAAATGATGGGGCGTGGGAAGGGAATGAAGCCCTGTGGGTTTTCTTTTCCAGATGACTTTCTTTCCTTCTGGCTCATGATTGAACGAGATATGAGAGAATAAGAACTGCTGGAGATTTTGGCAAATATTGAAAAGGAGAACATGCAACTGCAATTATTCAGAGAGTAAGAAGCAAATGTTAAAGAAAAATAAACCCCACAAATACAGACTACGGTCTCTTTCCAGACGGAGAAGGTTTTATTCAGTCTGAATTAAATGTGTTTATTTTTCACATTAATTCAAGCGTGGTTTTGATGTAAAATTCACAAACACCTATGTCAAATACAGCGAAGAACACCAGATTAGAGGCATCAGAAAGCATTCTTTTATTATAAGAGAAGACATGCAGTTCTGTTTCCTGAAGGTTGACAAGGAACCAGAAAGAAATGAAGGCACAACTTTAATACTGCAACTAACAATGTTAAAATGTTCCTGCCTACACATCAGGAGGCACCACTGTGCATTTTTTGCTTACACTGATTTCTGCAAGGAAAAGAGATTAAAACTGACCCTGGTACTGTGCACTGCTGTCTGGAACAAGGTTGATTTCTGGTTCAGAAGAAAGGACCGTCATGATAAAAACAGAGTACATGAACATGCCTGGGTTTGGTCCCACAGAATGGGAGCTGTTCTCCAGGTACTGAAGCAGAAGGCACCGTGCTACAGCTGCCCACAGAGATCCGCGTTTCCCTCTAAAACGGCTCACATGTCCTTCCTCATCACCCTTGCACAAACCAACACAGCCATGAGAACTGCAAACCCACCAACACGAAACGCAAGCACAGAAAGCCAGTATTTATTTAAACATAAGCTGTTCTTGAGATGTCCTTTCACACGTTTGTTTTACTTGTGACCTTTGGGAAGGAAGGATGCATTCAAAACCCCAGTCACTGTTTATTTGCAGAGGTGATGCCATCCATGCAATAAACATTTTACCTGCACCTGATTATTTGCCTTCACCAACCAAACGCATCAGAGAAAACAATTTGTTTGTTTTTAACTCATTTAAAATTGAAGTATCTTTCATCAGGAGAAGCGTCTTCCATAGGAACAGGGTTTGCACTTTGTGACGTTTTCAGAAAGACCTAAGAAATAATATAAAATAACAACTATTTCTGCCTCCTGCCAGGCTTGTTGGAGTATTTTAAAACAGCTTGACTAAAATAAACCAACTTTTTTTTCCTGAACAGATTTGCCACCAGGGAACCAAATCCTACCCTTATAAGGCTACAGAAAAACAAAAGTCCCGAAAAAAGTACAAAATCTAGTCCATTTCTTAACTCAGGAAACAGGAATATTAAGCTACAACAGATTCAAAATCAGCTTCTTCAGAATTAGCAATTGTCAGATGCTTCAGAAAATAATGTTCCCAAAGATCACCTTCTGGTCCTTCACTCAATTCCTTTCCATCTAGTGAGATCTTAAACTGTTAGAGCTACAAAGCTAAAGCAGAGATTTTAAATCCACAGCCAGTATTCAGACTTTACCCACTGCAATATTTTACACAGGCAGAAATGGTTACTTTTACCATTAAAGAACTCAAACTGTTATGGCAAAAGCAGAAATTATTTAAACAACTTTGCCCACAAGCACTGATCTTGCCTCAGTATTAAAACCCCGATATACACAAAGAGAAAGGAAAACCCCTTAGGGTTAAACACTGGAGAAACATCTTTAAAATAACGGACTCTAAAGTAGTTTACAAGAATCCAAAATAATGCCTGTGCTAATCTAACACAGAAATCAAACTATTTGGGGAAAAAAAAAATCAATGTTAAGATTAATGTTTCGGTTCTCTCCAAGGCAGGACAATTTGCAGGGGGAAAAAGGTTGAAAAGCTAAGGGGTTTCTTTGCCATTTTACCAAATTTCTGCTGTGGACCTTATTCTATTTAAGAAGTTGCATGAGAAGCAAATTGCTCCAAAGCTGAGCTGAAGCTCGCCCGAGGTTAAGCGAACACCAAACACGGACCACTTCCTTTGGGTTCTTGGTATGAAAACAAAATATTACCAAAATACGCAGCAACAAAGGATGCTGCTACGGCGGCTCGTACAAGCAGTTCCATGTCTGATGTCTGCAGCATTCCAAGTCTGTGTAAGTAAACTTTAAAGGATCTTGAGAGAAAAAGTTATTTTCATCCTCTTTTTTCATTATCCGACACTACAAGTTGAGTCGTACAAGAGATTTTACTGTAGCACATACAAAAGCAGCGGCACACCAGTGAGCACTTCATTAATTAAAAGCCAGAAAAGGAAGTTTGCTAAACGAAGCAAATGTTCTTATCACTCCTATCTATATTCATTAAAACTGACAGGAAACCAAATATCACCATCTGTCTACTTGCAATAAAGACACTAAAAACAGCTCCGGGGTAGAAGAATAATATAAAGTATAAAACTGCAGTTTTTCAAGTTTCAGTTTTAAATGGACAAGAGAGAAACTGATGTCAGACGAAGGAGAAAGAAGGATGACAAGGAGCTGGTACATGAGACTGAAAAAAGAAATTACATGCTTTAGAATATAAATTGAACCCCCTTTGAAATCTCAGAAAACAAACAACAAACTCAAGTTCACACCGTCTTTTATGTTCAGATCAATTGGTCTGGAAAAAGCCAAGTGTTGCAATGGCAGCTCATTTGCCTATTTAGAAATAACTGCTACCAAAAACAGTCAGCAAATTTAATTACACAACATAAACTGCGAATTTTTAATGGTCAAGCAAGTCCCAGGAAACACTTGTGCTTTATTATGTCCTGATGCACTCTCTTCAGATTCACAAGAGATCATTCTTTTAATTATTCCTATATTTGGATTCTGCTTACAAATCAGCAACTTGGTATAAAATTGAGTAAGATTCGATGAAAGGAGAAGGATGGCAGAGGTACTAACTTAGCTCTGAAAAAAGTATCAGGGTTCACACCAGAAATGGAGGTCAACTGAAGGTCACTGATTTAAGGTACTTTCCAGCATTTGTACAATTCCTACCTTCTGGTAATCACCCTTTTTTTCGCACTGCAGGGGAGAGGAAAGAAAAACAAATAGATGGTAATAAGATATTTAACGACAGAAATGAAAATAAACTACTGCTCACACTCTCAAGAGCACAACTCCCTGTCGTTAATTCTGCACCATTCCCCAGCTGCATTTTGCATAGCAATGAAAAGCACTTCCAGTTCCTCTCAATGCTGCATAAAATATTAGCTCTATAGTCACAGTTTTTAAGAAAAAATAAGGGTAAAGTAATTTAAGGCTGAGATAAAAAGAAAAAAAAGAAAATTCATTGTTAAAAGTCTCCCAGCCCCCCGTGGTGCCGAGGTACCGGAGCACATACGGTGCAGAGCAGATCCCGGGGATACCTACAGGAACCACAAATGGGGTCAGGAGAGGAGAAGCAAAGGAGTTCAAGATTAAAGCAAAGCCTTATTGATTTTTATTATTATGTTCCTCCAGGATGGTACTTTTTTTTCTTTAAAGTTTAATTTTCTGTGTTAAGAACAATAATTCATACCTCGAAAAAGGCTCTCATTAATATTCTACGAGAACGCTTTTTTAGCCTCAATACAATTAGAGCAGAGCAATTATTATTATTATTATTCTGTTAATACTTTAACAATACTAACAGAACTATTAACAGCTCAGCATAAGTATGAGGAATTTGTGAAACAGAATTGTAGGGCTACTTCTGTTTACTAAAGAAACCACAACAAAATTATAGAAGTTAAATAAAATCCGAGTGTAAAAAAAGTTACTGTAAACTGATGTGCAGATGTGCCATAGGATCCCTCCTTGATTCTGAGGAATCCCCTTTTGAAAGTCAAGTCAATCTATAAGGATATAGGAAAAACAAATATTTTCAAGTGAAGCTTGAAATTCAAGAGTAAACTCTCTTTTATGTTCAATATGAAACAGAGATATCCATTTGTGCATGCAAATGAAAGCACTGGGGTGCTTAGAAAGGATCTGGTAGGCAAACGTGGAGATATGTAACAGAAGAGAATACAAAACCATCCATAAAAAAGTCCTGAGTGTGCTGTAAAAATGCATCCAGGCTGATGCTGGAGAATGTTTGTTTCTTCTAAGGTGGTTATAGAGCATCTAAAACACAAAAGAAACATTTCCACGATGGGAGGGAAAAGTCAGTGTTGACATGTTACCTTTACAAACCTTTTAATAAAAAGCTGCATAGTAGAAGGCAACAAGCATAACCCAGATTATTAGATTTTGGAAAAAATTTATTTTATATTCGCCTTGTTAGAGCTCCTGTTTTCCTACTGAGAGTAGTAACTGTGGAAGTTGCATTTAAAATTATTTGCTAATAGGAGGCATATGAAGACTCAGGTTCTTCAGGAACATGGATAATCGGTGGAAAAGGTAAAATTCTCAGGCAAAAAGAGAAAGCACAATTCACTCCTGCAGTCCTTCTGTCCACAGCTGCCACAGTAACAGGGTGTAAATCAAAGCATCTTCCAGAGCACACACTGGAGAAATCCAGCCCCAGACTCCAGGCTCCTTGGATTTGAGAATGCCAGCCTGGGAAAAGCCTTTTGGGAAACTGAGAAAAGATCCATTTCCTACAGTCCTCTTAAAAAGGTAAATGAGGCTGAATCCTGAAATGCACAGTCTTAGTCCCTCCCATTCCCATACTGGTGAAGTTGCTTCTGCACTGTTTGCCTTTAATTATGGGAAACTTTGTTCTACTATCATATACATACAATACTAGCAGTATTATTAATTTATGTTTATTTATATACATATATATGAAAATATCAACCTATTAAAGACCAGTATAGGGGATATCTTGTACCCACCTTGTCTATGAGCTGAGAAATCTCCTTTGCCTGGTCTTTAACCACAGATGAAGCTGTCCTTTCTGTAAGGCACCACAAAGCAGACACTTCTCCTGGTTGTACCAACCCCTCTTCTTGCTCGCAGGATTATGTAAACTGTGTTTAAATTCAAGATGGGTTTTGCCTTTTTGTATTCACATGCATCTTCTTCTCTTCATCCTGATACACACAGTAAACCCTGGATTTGTCAGGTTTGATCCTAGCTTGCAGTATGACTTATTTTGGTGAGCAGTTCACTTCAACACCTCCTCATCCACTGCAACACCTCCTGGATATTATTCTTGAATTTGCTTTAGATAGTCAATAACAGTTTTCCATACACCTTTGTAAAAGCTTCCCTAAAATCTGCTTTTAAGTGAGTGCTACAGTGACAATATCCCAGTCACAACGCCCTCGTGTCTGTTATTTAAAGTACAGCACCATCACCTCTGCACACCAGTGATGTAAGCAAGGCTTGTCACATTTTGCTCTAGAGCATTAAAAAACCTGACCCAAAACCAAGTCCATCCTAAGTGTACCTTTTAATCCACACAAAGCCAAAATAATTTATTACTATTTACATTGCTTTAATAGTTTTTTCGAGTTGCTATTTAGATGGTCTTAGTAGTAATGGCTGCAGCAAGCTGGAACAGGTTCGCCACAAAACAGAACCCAGGGCAGCACTAAAAATAAAACCTGGGTGTCTTGAAGCCTGGGAAAAATACAGCAATGCTCCAAGGGTGTCAGTACAAACCTGCAAAACAAATTTTCTACACAGACAACATTTCTTATTCATCAATTTGAATGGATAGATATTTACAGACAGACAATAATTCAGTTTCTACAGGTTTCTTGGACACTCCCATCACTCATGCTCCCCTTTCCCACATGTTTCTTCTCCCACACTTAATTTGTCTGCCCTCTACCATCTTTCTTGTCTTGAAACAGGCTCAGGACAACTATTTCTCCATGTTCTGGTTTTGCCTTTCTCTCCCCCATGCCCCAGTGATGTGATGCAGGTGATGGCTGAACCTGCCAGGCCAAGGTCTCAGTGAGCTCCAGTGCAGGAGGGTATCACCTCTTGGGTAACAAGCCAACCTTTTTCTGCCATTTCTTTACACTATGCAGTAATTATGGTCCCTTTTTTTCCCTTTTCCCCAGCCTATCCCATTATTTCTCTCTCTTTTACATCCCATCCATTACTTCTCAAGGTTTTTCCCTGTTTTTATTGTCCTATCACTACCACAGTCTTTAAGAGAAAGCCAAGGCTGTTAAGTGTCTCACACCTGTTATTTAAGCATTATGACTAGGAAGCAGATTCTGAAAATCCTGATACCACCATAAAACTGGTAAACTAAGAAATCTCACCTGAGATTCCATCGCTTTATCACTGTGCTTGTATGCTTCCCTAGATACCTGCTGATCACCATCAGAGACAGGATATTGAATTAGAAGTGCTTCTTCTGAATCAGAACAGCTGTTCTTACAGACTTATTGCTAAAACAACACGGGTTCTGCCAGGCCTAAGAAAATCAGCAAGAAATAAAGTTACAGACTCTCGTATTTTACTACAAGTAGCTTTGGTATTTGGAAATCCCCTTCTCTGTCTATGTTTGTTAGACTGCTATGCAAAGAGAGTTAATTCTGGTGAAGATCAACACATATGCAAAGTACCCAGATGATTTCTTTAATTGTGATAGGAAACATTTAGATATGAAATTCAGCACAAAATACTTTTCAACTTCTGAGAAATATGGGTGAAAATACTTTGAACACTATTACGTTAAGAGCATCATCCTTATTAACATAAGAAAGAAAAACGATTTGTTGGAAAACACTCACCATTTGAGGTATTCCATACTGTTTTCCAATGTTATTTTCCCAGAGACACCAAGAATGGTTTCGTTTTGTGGTTTGGGTGGGGTGGTGGAGAAGGTTGTTGATGTTTTGGGAAAACCTACCAAAGCTTGCTTTGTTTGCTTGCTGATCCTCAGCTACAGCAGTAAGTGGCTGCTGGCAGACCTAACTTCAAAAGCCAACTGCAGGAGAAACTGTCATTATGTGAGCCATTTAATCTAGAATTAAAAAACTTTTAAAAAAAATTTATAAGACAAACAAACAAAATTTAAAAATTATTCCAAATAAATAGCAGAATGTTTCCTCAATGGCAAAGTCCCAAGCCCAGTTGGCCAAACCCTTCCAACTACATACCCACCCTTAGATTTCAGATCCAAGTTAAACTCCACTCCCCACCAGTCTTATCTTGCCAAATTCAGAGCAGGAGGAAAACATCCAGGGGACTCCACCACAGGCAGAGCACGGGCACACACAGCAGCACTCCCAGGGGCCTGCTCTGCAGTTGGATTTTATTAAGGAATGCACACGCTTCTGTGCTCCAGTCAGAAATATTCAGGGGCTCCAGCACATGAACAGTAACTCAATAACCACATTTCCTTGCCTGTATCATAAAATAAACACAGTATCTGAGATGGACTCTATGGATTTATGTCCTTTCAAAAGAATTTAGTAATTGGAGGGGGAAAAAATAAAACCACAAGTAAAGTGAACTGTCCAAAATGTGCAGTAAATAGTTTTGAAAGCAATGTTCTCATCTGGGAGTATTGCAACAGATGTTTATCATGAGCTACTGCAACAGTTAATCTAACTCCGAGCCACATTACCTCTTTGCCTTTGGAAACAAGCCTTTTTTCATGGGCAGCTTACAGAAAACAAGGGGATGTGCCAGAACTGCCAACAAGCAGTTAACTGAATGAAGAGGGAAGGAAAAAAAAAAAAAGCCATAAAGCCCAACCAAATAAACTGATATCTGGCCCAAAAGACTTAGATGAACAGGTGTATGTGTGGGTGGGATTGGAAGGAAAAAAATAAAGAAAAAAATTTAAACAAAGCTTCTATTGACATTCTGGTCACTGAAGTGGGTACACACAAAATGAGCCAAACAACATCTTCGAACAATTCAGCAAATAATGCATTTCTTCCCTTTTTTTTTTTTTTCTCCGAGAGGATAGGAAATATGATTATTGAACTTGGGGTTCAAAATGTGGTGCCAATAAGCCACAGTAACAACTTAGAGGTTATTCTATTCCAACATATTCTGAGGAAGAATGGAAAAAGGAAGGTACAAAACTACGTATGCAATCTGGTATTTACTCTTTAAAAGATACAAATGCAAATCGCATTTTAAAGCATCATTATTTAAAACTGAAATTACCATTTCTTAATGAATGCAAATCAGATCCCTGTTTACAGCACTTCCTAAAGGCAAGTGAAGGGCTAGTAAGTCCATGCCCAGAGCCATTCTTCTGCTCCTGATTTCACAGGCATTTAATTCTGGAAAAACCTTGAGCATATATGAGTCCTGTGAAAAGAGTGAGCAGTCCATTGCCTTTGACCATCCAAAAGAAATCAAGAAAGAGAGTTACGTGCACCATGTTCTCAGTGCACTCACCTGAGCATCATCTATGGCTCCCCACTCCTGGGACCACACTGCACCCTGGCTGCACCAGGATCCGTGGAAAACTGCTGGGAGGCAGAGGTGGTTTTGAGGATTTACAGCCTTGCACAGCGTACAAGGCTCCCCACAACTTTCACATGAAGCCCACACCTCCCCCTTCGTATTCCCAGCTGTGGTAACACAAGAATCAGAGTCACAAATTTTGGAAACTTTGGTCTAAACTTCCTTACTGAAGAAAATCTCAGCTTGCTGATTGTTTGGGTTTTTTTAAACAGAGAGAAAAACAAATGCCAATCTGTCAAGTGTAAAAACGATGTAAAGAGATTTAGTTTCTCTAATTGCTCAGCACAACAATAAATGAATAAAAAGCTCTAGGAAGTCCTTTCCACTCCACAGTATTTCTGCTGGTAATGCAGAACAATTTTTCTTGGTATTTCTCCTAAACAACAAAAACTACAGCAAACATTACCAGTCCTTTTATATTTGATGAAGAGATTGATGTTATTTATCCAAGAAAATCTTTACAAAATATTCCTTCCCTTCTAAAACCACCAATGACCGCAGGGACATGTGTCAGCAGTACCTCTACTCTGCCCTTGGCCCCTTCCAGGCCATTAGAACAGCCACCCATTAGTCTGTTGACTAAAATACAACCATTTGCAGCTTGTCTTGTGAAGGTTTTTTCCCCCCACATATCAAAAGTCAGAAGTGTCAAGAGAAAGGTTTTGCTTTGTAGATTTTCAGTATTCCAGAGAAATATATTGACATTGCATTCCGCAAGTCTTGCCAAGAATGTCTTTTGTGTTCACAGCTTCAATGTTGACGATAAATTTTGAACACTAACAGTACAAAGTATGATTTAAATCAGAGCCTAAATCATAAATGTAAAAGTAATTTAAGCTACTGAACTGGAAACCTTAATTTAAATAATCTCATTTTGCCAATATAGTTTTCCTAAAGACATATTTGCTTTCAATGGTTGTTAGTTCTCACTGAGAAGGTAAATAAACTACATGCATCTATTTAAATGATTATGAAGTCTAATATATTCTACATCTTTTATTTTTACATTTTATTAAGTAGACAATTTACTAGGCAATTATTTTTTTAACTACGATTCCTAAGTGCTTCAGAAATATTTAGTGAGTCCTAAAGCACCTTTTATAACGACTATTATCCCCATTTTATAGAAGGATAACCCAAAGAAGAGACAATTAACTAGTCTGAGCTCTTTCCTGCACCACATTAAACTAGCTCTAAGGTAACATGATTGATCTCCACTATAACAGCAACCTGTTACACATAATTTTTCACTCTGACTGAGCAATTGTAATAATTTGCCATTATTGAGTAAGAGATCAATTAGAAGCAAAGCCTCAGGTAGCAGCAGCAGAAGGCTGGACTAAATATCAGTACAAGAACCAGGAGGTTTTGCTGAATGGTTTCACCAAGATATGACACTTGGTACTATTTTTACTTCCTCTTCTAAAACACAGATGTAAAGGTAGCACACAGCACAGTCTGCTGCTGTCTTCACAACACCACAGCTTGCTTGACGAACAACCTCAATTATTTTGCCCTGAATGACGGCAAAAATAGCAGCGAGCACCGAGATCGCTTACACAGCCCAAGAGAACGACATGCCAGACTTTCCAAGTTAAACAACCTCTAGTTTGAGTACTCGTTTTTTAATATTGTGCCTCAAAATTTGCAGGATGTTGTGCCAACAGCCCTTGGTGTCAATGCTTCAGAACCGTTTCTGTGTACTGAATATTGCCCATCCCGCCGTGCCAGGCCGAGACCTTATACTCGCACAGTTTCTTTTCTGAGGGACGGCACTGGCCTGGAACACTTACTAGTCAAGACAGGCCATGTATGAAAAGTGTGATTAAGTGGTACAGAATTACAAAATTTAACATTTTTCAACGGTCTCTCATCATTGCGCCCATTTTTCATTGTGCCCCAAGCTGGCCCATGATGGGAAACTGCATCTTTCCGAAAGCACCGCCTGATCTCTCCTCCCAAGCCAGCCCTTACTGAGGAGGAGCATTAGTGTCTCTCAGGCTACTTTACCCTCCTGTGAACTTGCCTTTCCTGGGATGCACAAAAATTTTAGCAGTTAGACCATCTCTGAGGTTAGTCAGGAGTGGCAAGAGCCACCCTCCACCACAGGGTGCAGGAAAACAAAACGGTAAAAGACACAGTGGTCTATGAAGAGACAAATTCGATAGGAGTAACCACATAAAATGCCAGCTCTTCCCCTCGGCCTGAAGTCCTCTGGTAAGGGGGTGACCACTACAAGGACGTAGAGCAGAAGGGTCTCAAGGAGACAAGCCATCACTTTGATGCTGCAAGGTCCAGCTGGATTCCCCCATCTCACTGCAAGTCCTCATCTACAGCTTCAGGAAACGGAGTGCTGTTCCCTCCAAAATCAATTACAACACTGCATGCCAGACCCCAAACCCCATCCCACCAACGGGCCACACACACCATGTTTTTTGCCTACACACAGGCACAGCAATTAGGGAGATGAGCAGGGACTGGAGGAGTGAGAACAGGAGGAGCCAGCTGCAGGTCAGGGACCTCGCTGTGCCTAGGCAAGGGCCCCTGTCAAAGTGAAAGCGAAAGGTTTCACACTCCCAGCCACCAGCAGCATTTCCTGACCGAGTTTCCCAACGAGATACACCAAGTGAATCTCTGCACTGCCACGCTTTCCTGTCCACCAGGCAGGCTCCAGCCCATCCTGCCCTGCCACAAGGCTCCAGACAGGATGCTGCTGGTTTGGGAAGCGAGCAGGCTCCGATGGGAACGCCAGCCCCGAAAGGCAGATGTTGTGTAAATTCATATTTCATCAAAACAGTTAATTGTGACAAGAGGGCTATAAAAATCCTTGTACCGCTTAAATTATTTCTCCACTTAGAGCAACTCTACTACCAGGAAATGTTACACATTGCACTTTATACCCAACTGGCAGCGCTCAGTGATAACATTACAGCTCTGTTAAATAACAGATATAAAAATCACAGATCTTGAAAAACTACAAATTAACTTTTCTGCCGTCATCCAACATAACCATTTAAAAACAAACATGCCATGCAATTGTCATTAGAAGTTTTCCAATCTAGCACTGCATGTGTTTAAATATGAAAATTATACTTTTGAAATAAACATTGCTGCTATCAGGGAAAAGTGCTACCATAAGTCACATCGCTACTAGACAGAAACTACCACCATGAAGACTCAGTAATCCCTCACATTTCACCAAGGAAATGTTCTCTCTCCATCCAACAAGGTCATGATTAAAGAAAAAAAGCAAACAAAAACCAGCTACAAAACAACTAGACAGCACCTGCTAAAACTTCATTGTTTCAGACCCACAAGTAGGTAAAATAAGAAATTCAGAGACTGTTTTGTAATGAATGTATGATTTATCTGTATTATTGATGCCAAACCTCCAGTAATCTATGTTTAGCAAATTCATTTTATCTACGTGAATCTCCTTGTGCATACTGGAGTCTAACTGTTATCCAACTCATACAATTAGGAAAAAATATAACCCCAAAAAAACAATTAACAGGGCTTCACTTTTTCTAACCTGATCTTTTTTTATGTTTAATTATTCAGAAAAATATTTATTAAGAGTTTATTATCTTTTTTTACTTGGAAAAGATATTATTTAGCAACATCCAGCTCCTTTAGATATTAAGTCTACACTTAGCAACATTTAGAGTAAGTAACAAGAAGGTTTCCTCCAGCTCTATGGGGTCACAGGATCTCTACCGGGTACCAGAGAAGCAATCCAGTACTGAGCCAAAGGGAAAGCAAAGCCTTCAGCTGCCCTCCCTCACCTGCCTGGGTGAGAAAACAGGAGGTGTGGAGGGTAATTCAGTTCTGCAGTACTCACGTCATCTTTCATATTTCTGTTACCGCCACAAGCAGGCAACGCCTGCCAGCCTGGCTGCACTTTGTTTACACACTATTAGAAACCAGAATTTGCTACTTAGGCTAAAAAAGTCTCACAAGGTATCAAACAGACGTAGACCTTATTTTGTCTGTTTTCTCAGGATGCTCTGAAAAAAGTTTATATAATGTATGAAAATTATGCATGTCATTATGTAACAAAATCAAAGTGCCATGAAATGTACACATGGGTATTTCCACTTTCAAACAGCAGCTACTGAACTGTTGCTGGCTTCATTCTAAAAGTACAGATCACTTGTATAAACACTATTTATTTAATCATAACAATAATAATTATTGATATATAACTATCTGAATTTCTCACCTACTCAAGTAATCACAATCACTTCATTATAACACACTGATAAATTCAAGTTAAACTCCCTAGGGATCTCTCATTTCAGACGATTTCGGTAGATGATCACAGAACTGCAGGTGGGCGGTTTTTCCCTGGGAGATGGCAAATCACCGGTGGTGCAACAGGTGCCAATCCTACTCATCATCATCCTTCCCAACAAGGATCCCCCTGTCACGGTCCCTGTTGGCAGTCAGGATGTTTGTGCACCCATGGGTGCTTGGGCATGAGGTGAGGACACACGAGCCTGGGGCAGTGCAGCTCCCCTGGCCACTTCCCACACCCCAAAGGAGCAGGGGCTGCTCCTGCTTGGTAGGGCCAGACTGAAATTCTTTCATCATTCCATGTAAAAGCCTGTATTGATTGTTACAGCTTCAGGCTAGCAACAAAATTATTAAGTTTTAGGCCTAGCAACAGACCTGGCCCCACAAGCATCCTTCTGCCTCCGCAATGCACAGCAAGGGGTTAATCACACATGCAGGTGTAAATCACACTGACTTCACCGACAGAACCATTGATTTCAACCCAAATTCTATATAAGGCACCTTAAAGGTTCAATGGCAATTTTATTTAAAAGAAACATTCAGACACTGATTTCTGAATGGCCATAATCAGTTATTTCTATCCAAAATTTCCACTTTTTGCACATCACAGAAATGGTCATGCAAATATTCTACAGCTTCCAGTATCATCTCCAGCTGAGGATGCCCACAGTGTATTTAAATCCCCAGGTAACTACCACATAGCACAGAAAGCACAGAACCCTGTCCTAACTGCAGCCTTATGCAGATAAAAATGCCACACAGAAAAAAGTTGCAAAATCTGTCAGCAGATTTCTCTCTCTGAAAACATATCTCCATCAGAAGTAACTTTTGCCATGAAAACCACCAGGAAACTCAGAAGTTAAAAATGTGGATGCAGTTTTCATAAGATGTTAAATATACAAGAGGAATATAATAAATACAGTAGATTGTAAAACACTTCATGAAAAGGAGAGGAGATATGTTGCAAAATAACAGAGCTAAATTTGTCCCTGAAACATAAAACAGATTTACAAGGCAAGATAAAAATCGAGAGTATTTAACTTCATATTTGTTATTTTAAACTCAAACCAAACAAAGTATGTTCAGATAACCGCACATAACCACATCAATTTCCAATTAACTGAAGGGAAGTTATTTAATATTTGGCAAATCCACAGAAATAACTTATGGGAAGAATCCCGGGTTTTCCGCCGGCATCTGACAGCATCCCCCAGCCGATTCCCATTTACTTTCCGCAATTCCGCACACGCAAACCTCGATTTCCCCACCGGAGACACCCGCAGCGCCAACTCTGCGCTCGCCAAGTTCAGCGCAGCGCAGCGCCGGGACGGGCAGCGGGGACCCCGCACCCGCAGCGCTGCGCGGTCCCGGGGCACCCCCGGCGCCGGGAATAACCCAGCCCACCCGGGATCCATCCCCTCGCGCTCCCGGCGGCGCTGCCCGGGAAAACTCCCGCTGCCTCCGGCACAAAGAGCCGCATCCCCCGAGCAGCGGGCAGGATGCGGCCGGCGCTGCCCCCGGCGCTGCGCTGGCGCAGCCCCCGCCCAGCGGCCGCCGGGGGTGCGGTGCAAAAATAATTATTGAAAAAAAAAAAATCAACCATTGTGCCTCGGGATGGTGCGCAGGGACGGAGGCACCGCGCTGGGTACCGAGCATCCATCCACCCATCCATCCATCCATCCACCCATCCCGCCCTCCATCCATCCGCCCACACGCCCACCTTGCATCCCGCCGCCGGCTCCACACCGGAATCCGCCGCCACCGCCGCCGCCGCTGCTGAATATACGGGGCAGGCGGGCGGACCAATGGGGGCGGAGAGCGCCGCGGCCGCAGCCAATAGCGGCCGCCCACGGCCGGCGCCCGGCCAATCAGCGCGCAGCTCATTAGGCAGCGGCGGCC
>VZRR01000859.1:0-15260 GCA_013398015.1 Oreocharis arfaki
GCAGCCACAGCTGCTCCGGGAATAACCCAGCTTTCTGGGATTCTGTGATCCATAGCCAGCCCTTCCCCACTCCAGGGCTGGCCTGGGCATGGCAGGGCAGGCTGGCACCCGGCTGTGCCCGGAGGAATCCGCGTTGGAGCTGCGGCACCGTGACCTCGCACAGAGCGGGACTGGGGAGCTCTCCCCAGCACGGGGACATGAATTATGCAAAAACGTGCTAATGCAGCAGCACTTCAGCACCAGTGTGTTTTTAAGCATCTGGGCTGCCTCTTGGGTTGGAATTAAGCGCTTTCTGATCAGGATCAAAACACTTCCCCCGTGCGGGAAGCCAGGCACGAGGAGGGGTTGGTTTTCCCAGTCCCTTTCCGTGTCCTCGGAAGGTGTGGGGGGACAGCAGGAGGCTGGAGCTGTGGCTCTGGGGGGCTTTTTCTCTCTGCTGGCAGGTGTAAATGGGATTTTTCTTTGCTAACCATAAGATTAGACTTTAAAAACCAGCAGGGCAGTTTGCAGCGTGCCCCCAGGCAGGGGTGGTGATCCGGCCGGTCGGCTGCCGGAGGATTTCCGTGGTGAGCAGTGTGCAGCCACATTTTAGCCAAACTGAGCTGAGTTATTGTTTTCTTTGTTTGGAGGAGTCCGTTTGGGAATTCGGTCTGGGAAATAAGCGACGCCAGCTTGTTCCATTTGGTTTATGTTTGGGTTGGTGAAAATCTCTGCCCGGAGCCTCCAGCAGTGCAGCATCCCTGGGGCCAAAGGGCTCAGGCTGGTCAGGTAACAGCACTTGGAGCTGCTGGTGCTTAAAATGTGGGAATTTCCCACTTATCACATCCCGATTTCAGTCCTGGAGGGCTGAGCAGGTTTGCATCACTTCACATACTCACACCAGCTGGCCCCGAGGGCTGTGCTCCTGCCCACGTTGTTGCTGAGAAATGCCGTGTTCCCGGTTAGTTCTGCTCCAGTTTAGGTGGGATCTCAGGGAAAGGTTCTTCCCCCCGAGGGTGCTGGGCACTGCCCAGGCTCCCCAGGGAATGGGCACGGCCCTGAGGCTGCCAGAGCTCCAGGAGCGTTTGGACAGCGCTGCCAGGGATGCCCAGGGTGGGGTTGTTGGGATGTCTGGGCAGGGATGGACTGGATGGTCCCTGAGGGTCCCTCCCAGCTCGGGATGTTCCCTGATTCCGTGATCTGTGGGTGGTGAAAGGTCTGTGATGTGCCCCCCCCCCGTTTTAACAGAGCATTGTTGCACTCACTGCTCTGACCCTGATCTGCTCTGCAGCTCCAGCAGCCCAAGAGGCACGGAATTCTGTATGGATACACCGGAAAACACGGGCATTAATCTGTCCCAGGCTTTGCCTCTTCCCAAAACAACGCCTTTCACGGGCGTTCCGCGGCAGAAAGACTTGTCTAATGTATACCTTGTATACGCTGTGCTCTCAGTAACATATTGCAGAGACCCAGCATGTGTTGGTTTTCAGTTTACCCCGGGATCCCTTTAACAAAACAAGTGTTTGTCTGCGGGGCCTGCGCAGCGTTAAACATACATTTGGGGAGGATATTCATAAAGCGCCAGAATAGGGGCATTGTCCTGCAGATGAATGCTCCTCACATGAGAGCTGGGCCGTGCAGGACCTCCAGGACTCGGCAGTGCAGCTCTTGAGAGCGGCTGTGCGTCCTGGATCATGAGCTGGAGCCGTGCCCGGCGCTTCCCGGCGTCCCAGAGGCAAGCGGGGACACCTCGGCACGGCGGCTCTGGGAGCTGTCCTGCTCCTGGGACTGCACTCCCAGGGTCTGGGCTGGGCCCCTGGCGGGGATCCCGTGGCAGGAAGATCCACAGGAAAGCTCCCAGAGGTTACAGCTTCCCTCGTCACGTTGCCTGAGCGGCACGGAGCGGTGCTCGCCGTGGAGGGACACAGGGAATGGCTTCCCAGTGCCACAGGGCAGGGCTGGATGGGATACTGGGAAGGAATTCCTGCCTGGGAGGGTGGCATGGCCCTGGCACAGGGTGCCCAGAGAAGCTGTGGCTGCCCCTGGATCCCTGGAGGTGTTCCAGAGCAGCTTGGACGGGGCTTGGAGCAGCCTGGGATAGTGGGAGGTGTCCCTGCCCGTGGCGCTGGGTGATCCTTAATGTCCCTTCCAACCCAAACCTCTCAGGAATTCTGTAGCTCTGGCCTCCTGCCCTTTCAGAAGCTGTGTCCTGAAGGTGGTCCGGGGGCAGAAGGGGATGGTGATGGCAGCAGGAGCCCCCGGGGCTGCCCTTGGTGTCCCCAGGGTTTGTGGGCAGCTCCGGCCGCTCTCCCTGCGTGGGTGTTGGCCGAGGGCAGGAGTTGCTCCAGGACAGAATATTCTTGAGCCTTCCAGAATGGCAGGAAGAAACTTTAGAATTTTTAGCGTGTGTTTGGGTGTTGCGAGAGGTGCCTTAAAAAATGCAAAAATTCTTCTTCTTTTCCCCCCTCTTCTTCTTTTTAATATATACTGTTTGGCCAGAAATCCTTTACTATAAAAGGACTTGGGGCAGCTCTAGATTGTACATCTGTTCCTTGTTTGCCTGCGAAATGACTGCGCAGCGGAGGCCAAAAGCAGAGAATAGAGGGTTGTACAAATTGGCAAAGTTGCTGAAGTCTTTCAGAAGCCAGTAATTACAATGAAGAAGCAAATTGTTCAATCCAGAAATGCTGGCTGTTCGTCCACCCAGCATCCTGCCGTGTCCCCCTGTGATTCCCCTTGTCCCGCTTCCCAAAGGATGGAGAAATATCCCGGGCCCACCTGGGGCAGGCTGGGAGCTGGGTGGGTGGCACCGTTATGCAGAGGGTCTGGGAAGTGATGGGAATGGCTTGGCTGAGTTTATGCAGCCCTTTCCTGACGCAGGTTCCCAGTAATTGAGTGTGTTTGGGAGTGCTTCAAAGGCCTCTCTGCCCAGCTCTGAGCCTTGCAAGTGCGGATGATCAAATAAATTAACTATCACAAATATTTAACTTAAAGGCTGCTCAAACAGGAGCTTTGATGTTGAGAGCGTGTGGGGGAGCCTCTGTGTGTCTGTGGGCTCTCACAGGGGTACTGGGTGAGCGCTGAATTTGTCTCTTGTCTCGGATACAAGAAGCCTAAAGCTGGAAATGTAAATAATTATGAATTACATTTATTATTCCCCTTCCACGGGCAGCAGGGACACGGCGCCGGTTGGCATCGGGGTGAATTATGGCACGAGGAGTTTTATTGGGAGGCTGATGGAAAACAGATTGCACAGTGCAGTCACCCTTTCAGGGAGCGTAGGGTTGGCCGTGCCATCCCTACAAAAAGCTTTGGCTCAGGAGTGATTTTCCATGGCTTTGGTGCCAGGTGTTGCTCGGCGGCCACAGCTCTCTCCAGGTAACCGGGATCCATTTGACGTCGGGGTAATTATTAAAGCTCCGTGGATTGAGCCAGGAAGTGTTTGGTAATTAATTTAATCCTCGTGTGATAGCAGCAGCTCCCAGGTAGCTCGGGTGCCTGGCTGGGAGCTGTTGGCTAAAATCTGCGGCTTCCTGAAATAGTCTGGGAGTTGTCACGGCTTCCCGAGGATCCGCTCGCAGGGAATTGTGTCTGAGAGCTCAGCTCTGCTCCGTGTCAGAGCTTCAGCTGCAAGTTCCTGTTCTCTTGATCATCTAAACGAGTTATCTAAGTGTGGCAAATGAGCAGTGTTCCTTGTGCTAAGTGAAACAAGAACTTCTGTGCTTGACGGGCGTTTTCTCTCCATGAATTTTTCAGGAGCCTCTGGCAGCTCTGGCTGCCCCTGGATCCCTGGCAGTGCCCAAGGCCAGGCTGGACAGGGCTTGGAGCAGCCTGGGACAGTGGAAGTGTCCCTGCCCATGGCAGGGGTGGGATGGGATGAGCTTTAAGGTCCCTCCCAACCCAAACCATTCCGGTATCCCGTGGTTCCGTGCCTGAGCACACGGGTGAAGTGCACAAAACACTGCGGGGAAAACGCTTTGCTTTTTAAATTTTGGGTTTTAACTCCTTAAATACAAGAGCCTGTGATGCCTGGGATGGGCAAGGGTGAACGAGGAGAACACCTCCTTGTCCTGGTGCGGGACACACCCAGGAGAAGTGAGAGGTTCAGCTGACCTGGATCGAATGGCAGAAGAACAGGGGAAGAGGAATTTAGGGAGCTGAGTGTCAGGCTTTGTACAGATTAGAGGGAAGTGACCTTTCAGCTCAGCCCACACAGAGGTTTGAGGGTTAGGCGTGTGTGACTGGTGACCTTTTCTCCTGTCTGAGGCATCTCTTGCTCACTCTGAGTCTGCAGAAGCTGTGGGACCATTCCCAGCTCTGCCTTCGTCGGCCATCACTTGGTGTGGGAGCAAGAGGTGTTTTCCAGAAATAAATCTGTGCATATTCCTGGAAATCCAGCCTGCTCTGAGCAGAAGGCAGGTGGGCTTTCTCCGTGCTTGGGAACGATTCTGTCACATTTAAGTGCTTCAATTAGATCATAAAAGAAATTGTGCAAGAGTTCCAGTGAGCTGAGTCCTTCCCTGCTGAGCATCAGGATCCCTGTTCCGAATCCATCAGCAGCGAGGGGGATGCAAACAAATTCCTTGTTCCAGGAAAACCAGCCCTCAGTTTTCTCCTGCATCCTTGGACATGGCAGATCCAAGGTGTCCTGAGCTGGATTTGCAGGGAAGAGCAGGAACTGGGATACCTACAAACACCAGCGAGGCAAAAATTGATTAAGCATGAAATTCTGCTCTGGCAGTGAGTTCTCTGCTGGCTCGGGGACAAAAGGTTGCACAACTGAAAGGGAAAAGGAATTTAATTTGGAAAGCTCAGAGCTATTGTTTGTTTGGTTTTGCTCGTGTTTATTTTCTGTCTGATGGCAGATCTTTGTTGAAGGTGAATTATCCCTTCTGTTCGGCAAGTGGAGTGAAAGCAGCCCCGATGCACTTGTGAGGCATTCGGGGAATTGCTGGAATTGTTGGAATTGTTCGAGGTGCTCCGAGGGGGTGCTTGGGGATACTTGAGGTGCAGGAACCCGTGTGGAGCAGAGTATCACTCGTGTTCCTTGTTCTGGTGTTGGAACAGCCCAAACAGTACATAAATAAATGCACAGAGGCGCTGAAGCATCACAAGCCATACCTGTTGTAATGTTTTAAGTTTAGTTTGGGTGCCACGTCCCAGCTGCTGCTGCTGTGCCGAGGGGAAGGAGAAAAGCTCCTTCCCTCTTTAACGCTGGGGAAATTTCAGGTTTGGATTCATTCCGTCTCAGGAACGGCGGGTTTGGGAATTCCTTGCGAAGAAAGTATTCCTGCTGTGACAGCTCAGGGTCTGCCCGTCCCTGAGCTCACGGCACGGCCACGTTGGAGCTCTCCGGGGCACCGCAGCTCCTGCACGGGGGCCTTTCCCACAGAGATTCCCGGGAAAACAGGGAGTCCTTCGCTGAGCTGTGGGGCTGCGTAGCCAAAACACCGATTAAGGGCTGGGCTGGGGCTGCCTTATCCCGCGGAGCTTCCAGCAGCGCTGACCTTGTGCCGGGGGGGTGCCACATCCATGGACACGGCTGCCGCTCCTCTGGGAGCTCCGCGCACGGACCCCTCCAGTGCTCGGGAATGGCTTCCCGAGTTTTGTTTTCCGAGGTGCCAAATTCTGGCTGTTTCCTCCTCTTTGCAGGGATTTTTTTTTGTTTTCTGCTTCTTCCCTCGATCAGCAAGTTTTAGGTCAGAACTTTCCTCCCCGGAGCTGGGAGCAGCAGCTCTTGCAGCATCTCAGTGCACCATGATAACAGTAATAATAATAATAATAGTAATGGTGATAAAGGCTTCAGACAGTGATTAAAAGAGCGGATTTATGGATTTTTCTGGCCAGACTCCATCCTTGGAGATGTCTGTGCGGGTCCTTCCCTCAGGGATTGAGCACAGCCAAGGTTGGGGGGTTGATCCTTGGCGAAGGTGGTGTTGGTGGTGCTGCCCCTGCCCCATTCCTGGCTCCGGGGCGGGCAGGGACGGGACATTCCAGGACATTCCAGGACATTCCAGGACATTCCCAGTGCAGCTGTGGGAGCTCAGCCCGCTCCGTCTGCCCGCGGAGCCTTTGGAACTTCGTGGGAGGGAATGTGGCTGGAGGAATATCAACATGCCACGAGCAAATCCACTTCATTAGGGAGCAGGGTTTAGCTTTTTTTTTTCGCATTAGTAGGAGGCTGAACTGCGCTGTTTGTGTGCTCGGGGTGGAGGAGGGAGGGAGGGAGGGGTCTGTGCGCTGTGTCTGAGCAGCAGGGAGCAGTTGGATAATGTGGGATGGAAATCCATCAAAATGGGGAAGGTGGGGAAAAGAAAAACCCCCCAAAACTGGGTTTGCTGTCCCACAGCCACCCCTGAGTTGCTGTGGTAAATCCTGGCTGGAATGCTGTGCTGAGATGCACAGGAGTGCCTGTGGGAAGTGATGCCAGTGGCAGGGGGAGCTTTAGATGGGATATTGGGAAGGAATTCCCGGCTGGGAGCGTGGGGAGGCCCCAGGATGGAATTCCCAGAGCAGCTGTGGCTGCCCCTGCATCCCTGGCAGTGCCCAAGGCCAGGCTGGACAGGGCTTGGAGCAGCCTGGGACAGTGGAAGTGTCCCTGCCCATGGCAGGGATGGAATGGGATGAGCTTTAAGCTCCCTTCCAACCCAAACCATCTGGAATTCTGTGATTCCTCTTGAGGGTTTGCTGTGATTGAAGGAGGGGACATTTCCCTGCTCCATCACTGCCGCAGTTCCCTTGTCCGGCAGCTGAGGCTGCCCAGCCTGTGATGAGCCAAGTGATCTCTTCTACCACGTTTTTATCATGATAGGATTATTTATTAGGAACGTTTTCCCACTCTCCTCCTGGTTTTTGGCTGGAGCAGCCTTTCCCAGCAGCTGGGATCTCTGAGCAGCGTCTCCCGTTCCTGCCAGGTGAACCCACTGGTGCCTTCACGCTGTTCCCTGGCGCGTTGGTGCAAATCCCGTGCGGCTCTGATGCCGTTTTTCCTACTTTTGTGTCACATCCTGATCTCTGGAAAATGTCACCAAATGTTTCAGCTGAATTAAAAAATCAGAATAGAAACCTTTGGTTTCGGGTGAGCCGCCTGCCATCGCTGCTCCCTCAGGGTTTGGGATCCCTCAGGGATGGCTCTGGGCTCTTCCCAGGGCAGGGTTGTATCCCACGGGCTTATCCAGGTGTTAACGTGGTCCCTCAGTTCCCTTGCAACGCAGGAACTGCTGTAAAATAAAAAAGGCTTTATTTTACTCCTAAACAAAACAGTAGCTGCACTTACAAACCGTTATGAACAGCCTTTTCAGGTGGTGTTTTACGCTGGGTTCTTCCTTCCCTCTGTTCAGTGCTCAAACCCTCAGCTCACGTGAAAATATAAAACTTTCTTTCTTTTTTTGTTTTGTTCATTTTAATAGGCAACATCTTTTTTTTCCCCAGAGTCCCTGGGTTGTGGTAGCACCACATTGTGCAGGGTTTATGTTACAGGAACAACCTCTTCACTTGGTCATACCCAATTTAAGTCCTAGGCAGTTTTTTTTACTGGTCTTTCACTTAATGGTTAAATCATCTGGAAAACATATTTGAGTTTTTACGTTGTGTGGGTCTGTTTTTTTGGTTTTTTTCTGAGGTGAAAGCAGTCTGAAAATCACCGTAAAGGCTCCTCAGTGTGCAGGGCTGGAATGATGTCCCCCCTCGGCGTGGGATATGTCAGGAACAGTTTAATGGTTTTTAAAATGCGATGTAATCAGGGCAGTGACTTGGGTTTGGCCATCAGTGGCTGATTAAATGCCACAGATTGGTGCTTTTTACCTTCCTGTGAGAGCTTCCCTTTCCTTGGGACAGCGTTCCAACCTAAAGTAGGATGTTATCAAATCCCGTACGTGGAATCCTCAAAAACCCCTTTTAAACATCAAGCAGTTCCTGTTAGCTTCTGAGTCAGGAAGCCAGGAAAACCTCAAATGGGATTGAATAAACTCCTGTTATCCCGGTATTTGTGCGTGAGGTGAGTGGAATAATGGGAAAAGCAGAGCTTTGTGCACGGATCCCATTTCTTCCTGGGAAGTGAGCTGGGAGAGTGGAGCGGGATGGAGGCAGTGCTTCCAGCAGAAGAACTGGTGCTGGTTGCCAGCTGATGGATCAGCGATTTTCCAAGGCAAAAATGGGGAGCCTGACATTCTGCAGGCTGGAATTGGAGTAGAAAATCCAGGGAGAGACAAAGCACGAGCCCGTTGCAGCGTAGCACCGGAGTGCTAAAAAAAAGTGCAGGGAGTTGTGTGGGATTTGGTGGTTTGACAGATGCACGTGGGGATGGTCAGAAATGCTGCTGCCCCAAGGCAGCCACGTTCCTCGCCCAGCCGAGGAGATTCTTGTCTCTGAGAATGTCTCGTTTCAGGAGGGGCTTGCGGCTCTCCAAGTAGAGTGTTGTTTGTGTCTTTAGGTAGGGATATCAGAGCTGGAATTCCGGCAGGGGCGCTGGGATTCGTGAGGGATGGATGCCTGGAACGGGGTGTTAAATGGAGATGCTTTCTCTCAGATGTCGGTATTGAGGGGAGGGTTCTGTAACCTCGTTTTTAGGAGGCGGTGCAGGAAAAGGGATTGTTCCTGGGGAGGGAGCTGGGAATGAAGCCAGGATTCCTTGATCCAGGGAGTTATTTGGGAGCTAGGGAAGAGCAGATCTCCTTGCTGGGTGCTGTGTGGCAGGTTTTGTGTGCCAGAGGGCTGCGGAGTGCAGGTGAGAGGCTTTAATTTGGGGATTTTCTGGCCCTGGTGCTCTTGGTAGAGGATGGAGCTTGGAGCAGCCTTTGCTGTGAGCACAGGGGACACCCCTGAGGTCACAGCCCTTCCTCGGTGCAGCCCAGGGAGGTGCTGGTCCCCAAAATCCCTGGAGAAATGGATTTATCCCCCAGCCTGCCCAAGGGATCATCCAGGAACCCGTGGATATGTCAGGGAGAAGCTGTGGTTGTCCTCACCAGGGTGGGTGTGCAGCAGCACGATGCCTTTTCCCCTTAACTGCTTCTGGGGGTATTGTAAAGCTGTTAAAAACAGGGAAAAAAAGGGAATTCAGCTGTTCCCAAGCAGTGAATAACCTGGGTGTGAGCGGGCCTGGTCTGTGGTATTTAATCCTCACATTGTTCATCACTTGCAGCACAACTTGAGCAGTTTATTTGAAGGTTTGAGGTGGAATAGATTTGCTGTTGTCTCATCCTGTGTGTTGAATTTCTCAGATTTATTGGTCCCAGACACCCTCTTTTCATTCTCTTCCTTTGGTGCTTGGGAAAGGATATTTTCTTTCCCTTTTTTCCCCCATTTGGAGCCTGGTGTGTGGCAGTGCCTCCCTGCCTGCCCTCATGTTTTCTTCACCTTTTCAAGTGCTCGAGGCTCTTGAATTGTAAATATTTCGATGCCTGTTTGGATCTAGTTTTGTGAAATCCTTCCTGATGCTGGAATAATTCGTGTTTAATGTTGTTAGTGGCACCTCTCACCTCTTCATTTTGTACATCCCTGCAGTCTATAGATTTTTATTCTCCTCTTATGCTTTACTCAGAGCTGAACCTGGAGATTGAGGAGTTTAACTCACCCAGTCTCAGTGTATTTTGAGCCAGGGTGGTTGGTGAGCCCAGAGTGCCTCCTGAAAATGTTCCTTTATTTTGTATATTCCCTTCCCTTGGCCACCTTCCTTCTTCTCCTCCTCCTCCTCCTCCTCCTCCTCCTTCTTCCCCTTCCCCTTCTCCTTCCCCTTCTCCTTCCCCTTCTCCTTCTCCTTCCCCTTCTCCTTCTCCTTCTCCTTCTCCTTCTCCTTCTCCTTCTCCTTCTCCTTCTCCTTCTCCTTCTCCTTCTCCTTCTCCTTCTCCTTCTCCTTCTCCTTCTCCTTCTCCTTCTCCTTCTCCTTCTCCTTCTCCTTCTCCTTCTCCTTCTCCTTCTCCTTCTCCTTCTCCNCCTTCTCCTTCTCCTTCTCCTTCTCCTTCTCCTTCTCCTTCTCCTTCTCCTTCTCCTTCTCCTTCTCCTGTGTGATTCCATCTGCAGCTTTTTATCTTGTAGCTGATTCCTCTGGTCTGGCCTGAGCTGGGAGAGCTTCTTTTCCATAACTTAATCCCCCTCTGCCTAAATCAATCCAGGTTTTTTGGTTTTTTGGTTTTTTTTTTGCTTGCAGACAATATTATCCCTGCTTGTCTGCATTCAGTATTCCGCAGGTTTGCCTGCTTGCCCCTTAAGTAGCTTAGGGATAAAAATGAGGATCATTTTCCAGTAATTTCCTGGGTGACTCAATTAAGTTTTAGTTGTTGCAGTAATTCAGTGCCAGGGTTATTCATGGCACGATCAGCCAGGGAGCCTCAGAGGAGCCTGGAGCGCTCCCAGAGCTTCCCTGGATGGGAAGGAGCCACCAGAGCTCCTGGCAGGAATGTGCTGCCCATGGAGGGACAGCTGTGACCTGGAATCATGGAATGGTTTGGAATGGGAAGGGTGTTCAGGATTTTCCAGTGCTGCCCTCAGGTTCCTTCCACCATCCCAGGGTGCTCCAGCCTGGCCTTGGATGCTTCCGAGGATGGGGCAACACAGCTTCTCTGGGAATTCCATCCCACCCTCCCAGCCAGGAATTCCTTCCCAGTATCCCATCCATCCCTGCCCTCTGGCAGTGGGAATCCATCCCCCGTGTCCTGTCTGTCCTGTCACTCTATCCCTTATCCAAAGTCCCTCTCCTAGGGATTTGCATCTTGCAAGTGCATCTGAAAATCCAGGATATTTTCCCATTTATAGCCAAGGCTCAGCCTGTGTTTTTCCCAGTGGGCTGGCAGCGAGATGGGAGCCAGCAGGGAGCAGCTCAGCCAGGCAAGGCTGCTCTCCCTGCACCATTCCCGTTGGATACAGCTCCGGCTGTCGTTCCCTTTTTGCTGGAAGCCGACTTAAACCCAGCTTGAGGTAAGGACGAGCGGCTCTGGCCCCCAGATGTTTGACACGAATCATGCTGCTTGTCTTTATTCCTCAGCTGGGGTTAGCTCCTGGGCTCTGGAGAATAAAAACAGGCTTTTTGTTGCTCCAGAGGCCGCATTGTGGAGCTGGAGCCGTGGATGGATGGGGTGGGATGGGCACCCGAGCACCCAGCAGCTGCCTGGGGAGCGACAGCGAGAGCCTGGATCCCGAGGAGATAAACACAGCTTTGTGTTTGCCCTGGCTGCCTTGGAACGGGGCTTCTCCTGCCCAGCATTCCCAGCAGATGGAGATTCACAGAAACAGGGAATTATCTGGGCCGAGCACTCCCAGCAATGCTCTTCCCTGCTTGGTTTCTGAGGAGAAATCTCCATGAGTTTCTCTGGAGGCAGGAGCGCTGAGGGCACGTGACGGCTGCAGAGCAGCAGTGGTCGTCCTGCTGGGCGTGAATTTAGGGAGTGGATTGGGAAAGCTTGGGAGGCCTCAGATCCAGGATGTTTCCAGGCTCAGCTTTCCCCTCTGCCTGGTGCTTTTGGGGCTCACCTGGTCCTTTTGGGGCTCGCCTGGTCTAGGGCTTTGCCAGACCTAGACTGATGCAGGGATGGATGCAGGGGTATAAGCATGGATGATTAACAGCTGATTGCTGAATACTTTCATTGTGGCAGTATTTGGAATGCTAATACATGGGGATAATTAATCCAGTGGAATGGGTGTCCTTACAAAAATCATCCCAGCAAAGGTTTTTTTTAATGTAAAACACAGCGAAGCACGTGAAATTAATTTTAGTTTTTCAGTTCCTTAAACTTCCACGCCATCACCCCCAAATTTAGGCTTATCAGGGCAAAATGCCCCGTGCTGAGAGCTGTTTATCCATTCTGCACTGGAATAAATCCTAATAAGTTGTCATAAATCATGGGTTTTGGCATTGTTGTTTAGGCTCAGCTGTACAGCAGGGAGCTGGCACCACAGCCTTGGTTTTGGAAGCAGTTTTTGGGGAAGATGGGACACAAGTGGTTAAGGGCAAAATAGAGAGAAATTCAAGGGGGGAAAATTCAAGGCAGTGAAAAAGAACAGCTCCGTTATTTGGAGCTGTATTTATTTATTGAGGCTTTGTGTGGTTTGGCCTGTTTGTAGAAGTGGAGCTGCTGGAGAGACGCTTCCCTGAGCGCTGCTTTTGGTGCCTGTGGAAGGTGTCAGTCAGGAAAATGGAGCTTGGGGAGGAGATTCTTGTAATTGCCGTTCAGATTTTCGGCACGGAGAGGGAATAATCAAAATAGTTCCACTCAGCTGGAGCCCGTGGGTGGCATCTCTTGGCAGGGAATAGGTTGGGGCACCCCGAGAGCACCTGAGTTCAGAGAGTTCCTGCACTCTGGGGCAGGTTTTGCTGGGCTTCAGCCACTTTGGGACAGAAATCCCCCCCTAATTGGGCTTTATTCCTCCTCTGGCCATCTGTTCATGGAGCCTTCCCTGTGCTCCAGACCCTGCTCCGGCTCCACGGAGATCCTGGCTGGCTCTCAGCCCTTTTGGGAGCTGAAACAGAGCTGCTTGGGGGGTTTTAGAGCCCTGAACCTGGGAGCAGCTCCCACGAGGGCTTTTGGATGGACTTAATTCCATGTGGGCAAGAAAAGGCTCCCGAGACACCCTGACAGGGAGTCAGAAACAGCCCGGGGAGACAAAGGCGCTCTCCCAGCCTCAGACTGCCTGGCTCTGGCTCCTTGGCTCTTTGGGGGATGCCAGGGCTCTTTTCTCTCCCTCTGCCACCTTTTAAGCTCTGGGTTTTCTGCCCAAACCCAGCTCCCAGACAAGGAGTGCTTTTGGGATAAGTGTGGGGCGCTATTTTTCTAAAAAAAACCCCGTTGTCCTAAGCTTGGTGGGGGGAAATCTCTGTGCTGGTATTGCTTAACGAAGGGAAACCAGGAATCTGGGAGGGTTTCACCTTCCTGATCGTCTGTGCCAGCCCCTAAGCCCTGCTCAGTTTGGGTGGGGTTTTGTTCCAAGAGACAGGAATACCCTCTGCACATTCCCTGCCTGTCCAGGTCACGGAAAACTTCCTGTGTGGGTTTATTTTCCTGTCAAATATTAGGTCTGAACGTGCCTGGAAAACCCCTGCCCTGGGAGGCTGGAGATGTGTTAAATAATGGTATTTTTAAAAAATTTATTTAGTTCTCTATGGTATTGTTACAGAGTCATTTTATTCTCAGCTTCAGTCTGGGACTGAGCAGGGCTAGGTGGGATATTGGGAAGGAATTCCTGGCTCTGATGGAGGTGAGGCCCTGGCACAGGGTGCCCAGAGCAGCTGTGGCTGCCCCTGGATCCCTGGCAGTGCCCAAGGCCAGGTTGGACGGGGCTTGGAGCAGCCTGGGACAGTGGAAGTTGTCCCTGCCCATGGCAGGGGTGGGATGAGATAATCCTTCATGCCCTTTCCAAGCCAAACCTTTCTGGAATTCCATAATTGAATATTTTACAGCGCTGTTGTTAATTCATGGTAAGGAACAAATCCTTCAGGAGCTGAATCCAGCGCAGATGCTTTTGGGGTGAATTTTGCTGGGAGCTGTGCCCCTGTTTTTAAGGGAATCCTCACAACTTGAACTTTTTTTTTTACTAAAATCTTCTTCTTTCATAATCCCTGCAGATAAAAAATAAGGGAAAGAGCAAAATCAAGAGTTGAGTACCCAAAGGTTTGTAGGTGGTTTAGACACAGTGATAATAATCATGGAATGGTTTTGGTTGGAAGGGATCTTAAATCCCACAGGCAGGGACACCTCCCGCTATCCCAGGTTGCTCCAAGCCCCGTCCAGCCTGGCCTGGAGCATTCCCAGGGATGGGGCAGCCAGAGCACCGTGGTGGTGTTACCTTTTCTGAAACAGGGCGTTGTGCCAAGCCCTGTGGCTTCCAAAATCCCCATTACAAGGAAGGCTGCTGGGGTCGGTGGTGGGGCTGCCTTCCTGCTGCCTCGGGATTGGGACCAGCTGGAGCAGCCACCTGCTCCGAGCCCGGGGCCAGCTCTGGAATTGTCAGCCATCCTTGGAATTGTCAGCCATCCCTGGAATTGTCAGCCATCCCTGGAGTTGTCAGCCATCCCTGGAGTTATCAGCCATCCCTGGAATTGTCAGCCATCCCTGGAGTTATCAGCCATCCCTGGAATTGTCAGCCATCCCTGGAATTGTCAGCCACCCCTGGAGCTGCATTCCTGGGGGTCCTCGTTCCATGCCCCGGGGTCCTGTCCCCCCTGTGGAGCAGCCAAGGTGGTGGTGCCAGCCCAGAGCACTGTAGAAAATCCTGCATTTCCAGTGTTCAGCAGTGGCAGCGGGGCTTGGCATCCGTGGGGAATGAAAGCACTTGCCCTGATTGAGTTCTCCCTGAAAAAACACCTGAGTTTAGTGTACTTTGGGGGTTTTTCTTCTTGCTCCCACTCAGCAGAAGAGTGCAAAGCTTCTCTTAAGTAGATGTGAGTCTGGCTTTAGTGATCCTTGATCCAGGAATGGTTTTACCGTGGGGTGAGCTGTGCTTTGGCCACCTTTTGTTTGTGCCCATCAGGGAGTAAATTAACACTGCCCAGGGGGTCCAAACACATTTTATTTTTCTTGTCACTGTTGTTACTGTTTTCTTAAAAAAAAAATCATTATTACTATTACTATTACTATTACTATTACTATTACTATTACTATTATAATATCTTTTAATGTTATTAATAATTACTAATGATTATTATATATTAAGCTGATTTTTGGGGTCTCTCTCAGCAATGAGTTGAGGTGAGCCTCTCTCTTTTCCCAGGCTCTTGCAACACTCTCCTGTTTTTTAGGACACAGCAGATGATGGCACAGCAGAATCCTTTTTTAATTGTTACCACTGTGTGTCTTACAGCTCCAGACCTCTACAATAAATATTTCAGGCATGCACATGAAAGCTTTCTATATTCTGGCCTCGGAGTCAGGTTTGTGTACACGCAGTTCCTGATTTATTTTCAGGAAGGATGGAAATTTGGTCGCTGCGGTAGCTCCTCTCGAGTAATCAGCCCCATCCTGCACATTTCCTGTGTTTTCTTTTTTAGCAGAGCGCAGCCTCTCTAGGAGAGCTCCATTTCCACTTGGTTTGTGTTCAGCTCTGTGCGTATTCCTGGTCAGATTGTGCTTTGGGTTCAGGCTGGCGTGGGGAGGAGCTGGATGCGTGGGGCAGGGCAGCTCTGCCTGCCTGGGTGCCTCTCTCACCCTCGGTTTTGCTCACAGGGGCACATCTCTGGTGGCTGCCGTGGCAAAGGAAGGATGCCCCTTGTTCCAGAGCCAGGTTTATTCCTGCCCCATGCAGATTTACTGTTGTTGTGGCACTCTGCTGATGAGTTTGTGGTGGGAGGTCAGGCA
>VZRR01000860.1:229-18414 GCA_013398015.1 Oreocharis arfaki
GGGGGGGGGGGCAAGAGTTTCGTTTCTGTCGTATTTCTTTGTTCGTGATTTTGAGGAACCAAAAACTGTTGGTGAGTTGGGAGCGAGAGGAATTCTGCTCTGGGAATGCTCAGGTGGATGGGACCCTGGGGACCCCTTACCCGCCCTGTGGGGGCACCCCTTGGGCTCTGAACGGGCCCATTTGTGAGGATTCCTGTAAAACCAAAAACCAGCCGTCAAACCCCAAATTTCCTCAAAGTTCTCCCAAGCCTGGCAGCGTCTGTGAGCGGTGAGGGATGAGCTCGGTGGGTGCTGCTGCCCCTCTGGCCCCCCGGCTTTGGGCTGCCCCGTTTTCTGGGTCAAACGAGGGGGTTCTTTGTCCCCCTCGCTCCCTGCGTGACCGGTGGCCTCGTGGGGCACGGCGCGGCCTGCTCCTCATCCCTTGGGCTGCCAGCGACATGAAGCGGCTCCTCCAGCACCGGGTGGCTCGTGCCCTGCTGCCATCCACGAGGGGACCCTCGGTGGCACCTTCTCTCCCTTGATGGCACCGGCACGCTTGGGTAAAGTTCCCGGAGGTGTTTCGGCACCGGGACGTGCGCGGGGCCGAGGACCCTCGGCAGCACCCGGTGCCCGTCCAACCTCTGCGTGTCCCTTTTGAGGGGGACCCCACCCGTGCCCCTCGCGCCGCCCCCGAAATTGGGGCGAGCCCGTGCCTTTGTGCCTTGGTGGCGGTGCCTTGGCGGCGGTGCCTGCGCCGCGGGCCGCCCGCGGTGCATATGGATTTTATTATCTCCCTCACATTTTTGTGGGGGATTGTAAGAGCCAGGGAATTATATTTTTTTTTTTGTAATTTTTTCTTTTTTTTTTTTTTTTTTTTTTTTTTTTTTGTCTGTGGTGGAGTTTTTTTTTTTTTTTTTTTTTTTTGTGTGCCCGTTGCGAAGTTTTTGGTTTCAGCTCCTGGTGCTCCCCCTCCCTGCCCCCAGCTCCCACACTTTGGGCTCTTTTCTTTTGTTCTCCCAAATGCCAAACATGTGTGAGGGACCCCCCTCCCCGGTCCAACTCCGGCGTCCCGGAGATGAGGGCGGTCGGGGCGGTGGCTGGGATTTGGCACCCAAGGGTTCCTGTGGCTGGGATTTGGCGCCCAAAGGTTCTGACGTTTGGGATTTGGCGCCCAGGCGTTCCTGGGGATGGGATTTGGCACCCAAGGGTTCCGATGGTGATGCCAACAGCCCGAAGTAGCCCCTTGGCCACTGGTGATGGGCGTCCCGGGACTCAGCACCGGCCATGGCGTCGTCTCCATCCCCTTCGCCCCTTCCTAGACGCCGCCGAGAATTTCTCCTCGAAAAATCCACGGTGGACCGTCATTCCACATACATTCATATATTTATATATTTCTGAATCTGCTGTTGGCAGGGAAAATATTTTTGAGGAGCTGGGGCGGGGGGGTGGTGGGGGAAATAAAATGGAGCGGAGGGAAGCGCGAGGGGCTGGGAGGGAAGAGCAGACAATGGCTGGTGGGTTCAGCAGGCACGTCCGCAGCGCCTGGCTCCGGGATGTGACCCAAATTTCCCCAATGTGGGAGCGCCCCGTGTCGCCAGCGCTCCCCGCCTGCGCCTTCGGCTCTCGGAATTCGAGGCAATTTATTAGGGGTTGCAAAGATTGAAATTGCCATTGAGTTTCCTGCTTATTCCCTTTTTGAACCCAGCGGTGGGTTTATTTTGTCTCTGGAGTTACTACAAGACCGTCTCGTTCTTAAAAATGGAGAAAAAAACCCCGTGTTTATGCTTTTTCTGGACCCTCGTTTTCGTTCTTTTTTTTTCCCCCTCGCCAGCACCTCATTTAGTAAAGGGGGAAATAAAAAGGGGTTAGAAAAAAAAAAGGGGGGGGAGAAGAGCCAAGGTTAAAATGCCCTGTTTGAACTCACAGACCTTCTCTGCCGCTAAATATTTTTTCTCAGGTTTATACAGCAATCTGTATTTTTTAAAAGACAGGAATAAATCTCATGGTCGATATGATTTTCCCAGATTAGAATAATTCTATATTTCATAATTGGGGCTAAATTAAAAATAAGTGGTACCTCGGGATGCTGCAATTTCCCTGTTCTGGGGAGAGATTTAACCACTTGCTGTGGATTTACAAGGTTTATTTTTATTTTTAAATGGTTTCGTGAGGATGCGCTGGGAAAATGTTTGGCTGGATGGAACTCCTGGGTTATCCAGGGGAAAAAAAACCGAAGGATGATGAACGTGGAATTATATAATAACGGGCAGTTTGGGTTCCATGTGGAAGTGTGGATTTTTTGCTCCGTGGCACGTATGGGCGCTGCCGATGGTCGCTCTCCGGGTGTGGATCCATTGGCCGTGGCCAGGCCGGGCACGGGTGGATCCATTGGTCATGGATCCCATCCATGGATGGGATCTTGGGGCTCTTCCCCTGTGTGGCACCGCGGGCAGGGGTCCGGCACTGCGGGCAGGGGTCCTGCACCACACGCGGGGCTCTTCCCGCCGCCACTCCGTGTTTTCCGGTTGGTGGTGTGGGAGCCGCTCGCCCGCAGGATTCCAGGGTGGATTTGCTTTGGGAGCCGACCGGGTCGAGCCAGGGTGTCCTGGAGTGTCCAGCATCACCGGTGGGTTGGGGTGTCCAGTTTTGCCACCCGTGCCACAGCGGGTTTAGGGTGGATGTCTCGGCGCGCGGCACCGCAACGCGCGGCAAAAAATCGGGGATCTGGGAAAACCTCCGTGCTACGGGGGAAAAGATCTGTGGGGAGGAGTGACCCGTCCTTAGAAGGTCCTCAGTCCTCTGATCCTGACCCATGGCCTCGTGGCCAGGCTGGAAATCCCTGGAAGGCCAAGGAAGGACAGAGGGTTTGGGATTTGTTCCCGTTCCCCGCTCTGCCGG
The DNA here is from genome assembly GCA_013398015.1 of Oreocharis arfaki. NCBI lineage: Eukaryota > Metazoa > Chordata > Aves > Passeriformes > Paramythiidae > Oreocharis > Oreocharis arfaki. Next base: position 3,107 of record VZRR01000860.1, read on the forward strand.
CAGCCGGGTGACGAGCAGGGAATCGTCATTCCCGAAGGCTGGTCGGTGCTCCTGCAGCAATCCCGCGGTCACTGCCGTGTGCTGGATCCACGGCGGGAATGTGCAGAGTACCGGGGGTTTTCCTGCCTCCACTCACGGCACAGATCCCTGGGAGCGGGCGGGATCGTGCCCGTGGCCTGCCTGAACGCCGAGGTCACGGCGCTGCCTCCGAACGGTTCTTTTGCTGATTTCTGTATTATTTTTCGGTGTGGTTTGTGAGCACAGCTGGGATTTCTGTTCTGCTCCTCTGCACTCCCCAATCCCGGGATCGGGAACCGGAGAAATGGTTTCTGGCAGGGGGATTTGCGGAGCCAGGTGATGCTCAGGGCCGGCGGTGACGGCAGGGCCGGACTTTGGGGGGTCCTTTGGCAGGGCGAGGTGCCTGTGACACAGGGGTGGTGGGGTTGGGGTGAAGGGGGCATGTCTTGGAGGGGATTTGGATCGTGTTCCTAATCCCATTGGATTTTGTGCCCCTTTTTTCCTGCATTCCCATCTCCTGGAGCTGCAGCCCCGGCGCTTGCCGGTCGCTGGTGCTTTGTCCGAGAGCCTGGAGCGCAGTGGCCGTGGCCAGGAGGGCCGTGGCCGTGACCGTGACCCACTGACCACCCAAGCCAGGGCCAACTTGCCCACCTGTGTGTCACGGGGGGCTGTGGCCAGGCCGCCGGTGGCTGCGTGTGCCACCTCTCCATCAAGGGAGTGAAAACGATGCCAGTTTTGTGTTTTCCAGGGGAATTTGGTGCTGCAGAGGGGTGGCCGAGCGAGAGGGCTCGGCTTGGAGGATCCCACCCGTATCTCCATGTTGGAGTGGGGCTGGATCCCAAAACCTCTGTGTCCTGGCTCTGGCAGGGACTTTTGGGGTCACCCCGAGCCCTGTGTGTCCCCAGCCCTCTGTGCTCCCATGGGCATTGTACTGGGGCCCACATCAGCCTCTGAAAGAATCATGCCCCGCTCCCATCTTGGAGTGATTTTAATGTGCATTTTAGCCCTGGCACCCGGGTTGTTCCTGTGTCACCATGGGGCCGAGTCCCCTCTCGGGGTGCCAGAGCGGTGCCGGGTGTTTGGGTGTGCCAGCGCTCGGCCTCGTCCTGTGCAATCCCCGCTCTTTTTAGTTTTCCTCCTTCTGTTCTCCCTTTGTGCCGAGATCACTCCCAGCCCTTCCCACCCCTCTTTTCCAGCCCGTTAAGCCGTGTTAGCAATTCCTCACCAGCCCAGGGCTGCGGCGAGTGGTTAATGGAGAGCAGACACCACCGGGCCGGCGTCGCTGACAGGATTCTCTCTCCGTGCCCGTCTCCGTCTCCGCCTGTCCCTTTCCAGGGACCGCAATTACATTCCCTGCTGGTTGCACATTTGGTATCCAAATGCCGGCCATGCGCCGCATCCTAATGCGGGGATGGGCTGGGGGCACGCGGAGCTGCCGGAGGGTCAGACGGTGCCCAGGACCCCCCCCTGGATCCCGGGGTGTCCTGGTGAGGGGGGGGACACGCCGAGGGTGGGCAGTGGGGACGGTGCAGGGGGTGAGAGACGGCCTCAGGTACCTTGGAAAGCTTTGAAAGTGCTGCTGTCTGAAGAAAGACACATTTATATACATTTATATATGTATGGATCTATATATATATTTATATACAAATACATTTATATCTGTTGTAGAAATTATATCTTTATTTATTTGTGCAGGTGTTTATTCACCCCCGCCCCCACCCCACACATAAATACACTCTGCACACACAAATAACCCAATGCCAAAACCCTCCCTGTGTGGCAAGGCTGTGCCACCCCTGTGTGACATTCCCCTGGAATTCCTACCTGGGGGCTCCGGGATGTACCTGGCTGTGGGTTTACCTGGCTCCAGGCACAGGTCTGTCCATCTGTCCAGCTGTGTCCGTCCCAGTGCCGCATCAGGAGCCGGCTGGAGCCGTACCTGCCTGCGCCTGACAAGGTTCAGCTGCTGGGTTGGCTGGAAAATTGCAGCAATTGTTCCTTAAATAGCTCCTCGTTCCTGATGGTGACAATTTCGGTTCTTTTGTGTTAGATATTAATCATGATTTCTGAGGCTCCGTTTTGATCCGAGCTGGTTTTCCCCACTCAGGGCAGAGATCCTGCCCTGCTTCGTTGGATTTAATGGGATTTATGGAAGGCGAGCAGCTCGGTGTGCTGTTACCTTCAGCCCCTAAGAGGAGTTTAAATTCCTTTTCCCCCTTTGCCATGACCCGATGCTCATCCCAATGTTTGGCTGCTTCCCTCTGCTTGGAGATCCATCCCAAAAACAGGACCAGGCCCTGCTTGGCCTCTGCAAGCACAGGGGGAAGGGCCATGCTCCAAGGGTCCAGGCCGGATTATTGCCTGGAATCGATGATCTTGGAGCTCTTTGCCCACCCAAATCATTCCACGATTCTCCAGAGGTGTCAGGGTGAGCTGATGGCCACTTTGGCCTTTGCCAGATGAATTCCAGAGCCATCTCTGAACCCCTCCAAAGCCAGGGCTGTGTTTAGGGCTGTCTGTGGGTCCAGACTCTTTGCCACCAGCTCAACTCTTCCGTTTTCGGGGCCCCCATGGCTGTTCCCCTCGGCTGGCTGGGAGCGGTGTAGGGGGGACGGCGCCCATGGGGCCACTGGGGCGTGGGATGCACCAGGGCTGGTTTGATCCCGGCAGGAAAAGCAGGAAAGGATGAGAGCAGTGGGATGAAGCCCGGACCGTGTCCCTGCTCCGTCCTGGCTTGTTCCCGGGTGGTCACAGTGTTGTTATTTATTTATTTCTCCTCCCTCGATCCCCCTTGGCTTGTTGCTGCCGCTGTGCCTGGGCTGCTAAAGAGCTTCCCATTGTTCCGGAGCTAATTACCTCCTAATGAGGCTCCCGGCTCAAAAGCCGAGCGGAGCGGGGGCTGTAGGGGGATGTGAGAGGGCTGTGCTGGGAGGGGGGTGAGGGCAGGGCTGGGGTCACCACCGGGGTCACCGCCGGGGTCACCTGATGGCTTCGGCGGTGCCGCCCCGATGGTGTGAATTGGGGTTGGCCGTGGGAGATCCATGGAGCTGCCGGCCTGGAGCTTTGTCCCAAAGGGCGGCTGGGAAGTGGTTTTGCCAAAATTTTCTCGTTGAGCCCCAAACCCGTGGAGAAATCAAAGCTCCGTGGATTTTGGCAAGGCAGGGCTGTGCTGTTGCTCGGAGCCCCAGGAGCATTCCCGGCATCTCCCTTGGTGTGACACCTCCCCGCCAGCCCCGTCTGGGACAGATGTCACCCTTAGGTGACCACATCCTTCATTTTGGAAGTGGTGCTCAAACTGGGGGTCCTCGAAGCCTATCCCATCCATGTGCTGGACAAATCCTGCTCCGCTTCACCGCTTCCCTCTTGACCTTATCCCATCCTGATCTTTTATCCCATCCCTTGGCGAGAGATTGGGATGAGCCCTGATCCTGATGGGATTCACCATTTGGGCTGGAGGGAGCCAGGCAGTGTCCAGGAGTGTCCTTGTCCCCGCTGGATCCTGCTCTGCCCCTGGAACGTCTCGCGCGTCCCTCGGGGTTGCGGCGGCTCCTGTGGCTCCTCCGTGTGCCGCGGACGTGATGGGGGAGTGAGGATCCTTCTCCAAAGGGACTGGGAAAGCCTCCACCTCCGCCCCACTCCACTTGAAGCCAGGCTTTGTGCCCCCGCATGGGGCGGGGGGTCTCGAACTTCAGAGGGGAACGAGGCGCTCAAAGCAACAACAGTGGGGGAAAATATTCCAAAGGAAGAAAATTTACTCCCTGGAATAATAATGAAGACGGGGGAATGAATTCCCCTTCCCTGTGCCCTTGACGGGTGCCCGGGGCAGTGAGGGGTCCAGAGTGAGCCTCTCCAAGGGGATGGAGGTGCTGGCAGTTTTGGGATCACCCCACCCGGCCCAGCTTGCCCGTGGATCCATCTCCAGCTGCAGCACAAAGCCCGGGATCGATGGCGCTCCGCTCTGGTGAAGCCAATCCGCGCTCCTATTCCGAGCCCTCCTCGGATCCGTTCGACCTTTTCCTTTTGGGTCATTAATGAAGGGAGAGGGATGCGGAAACAGGGGTTTAGACTCCTTTTGTTTTTTTTTAATTCCTCCCCTTTTAAATTTTTCCCTTCCTCCTGTGTTTGCTTCCCAAGGCCCAGCGGGGCGGAGGAGCAGCGAGTGGTGCCGCTGCTGGGAGAGGAACATCCACAGGGCCGAGCCATGTCCTAGTGGGGCTGTGCTGTAGTGGGATCCCATGGGATACACCTGTGCCGTGGTGGGATCCTTTGGGATATACCTATGCCGTGGTGGGATCTCATGGGATGAACTTGTGACACAGTGGGCTCCTGTGGGATACATCCCTACGCTCCCTCAGCCCATCAGCTCTTCCTGACCTCCCAGTTTTCCGCTTTCCTTGACATTTTGAGCCTCTCCGGCCTTGTTTTGTGGGATTTTCCCATTTTCCCTGCGGCTGTGACCTCCAGGCACACGCGGGTGTCCGTGCAAACGCCGGAGCTGCCCGTGCCAGGTCGGTCCCACCAAACACCATCCTGGTGCTGGACCCGGAGCTGCTGCTCCCTGTGGATGCTGGCACTGGTATTCCCACCTCCGGCATTCCCACCTCTGGCATTCCCATCTCCGGCATTCCCACCACGCTGCCGCGACGTTCCCAGGATCCACACAGTTTTACACCATCACTCAGCACCTGTTTTTTTTTTTAATTTGACTCCAGGAATGGACTTTTTGTTTCAACTCCTTCCCCACCAGCCCCGAAATCTCTCAGGAATCCAACTTTGGATTTTGGATCTTTTGTGCCAAACCCGGACCTCTCCCGGCTTCGATTCCCAGCGCCGCCGACGTTGGGAAAAAAGGGGAATAAATGGTCATAGGGTTTTTTTAATGACTGGGAATGGGGAAGCCCCATTCCACCCCCAGCTTCCTCCTCCTGCCGCATCCCAATCGCCTCCTCCATCTATTTCCTTGGCGTTCGGCCGAATTTCCCTGGAAATGTTTTGCTGTTTCCCCCCAGTGCAGCCAAGTTTCGTTGGATTTTTTTTTTTCCTTCCCCCTGCAGAAGAGGAGGAATTATCCGTCTCGGTTTATTTTTCCTTGAACATTACACGGGAGCAAAACTCACCCATGTGCTGGGAAAGAGATAAAGTGTTTAGACAGCAAATACAAATATTCCAGAGCACTCAGCCCGGCTACAGCTATTCCTGCCAGGATTCCGGATTCCGTGCCGTGTCTTCCAGGGGGGTTTTATTTAGACTGCCTTATTTTTTTTTTTTTTAATATTTTTATTATTTATCAAAACCCCCTATTTATATTTGCAGTAAAATAAAATCACCCTGACCCCGTAGAGAACTCGAAAAATCCCAATTCTTTCCTTTTCCAATCCTGTTTCCACTGAGGAAAAAAAGCCGCTGGACCTCGTGCCCTGCACAAAATCCAACCGCGACGGGATTATTTCAGCGGCTGAGCTTCTCCGCAGGCGCTGGGACGGCGCCGGCTCCGTGTGTCCCCCCGCTCCAAAATCGGGATGCAGGGAAGCTCCTGCAGAGGTGGGGACGGAACTGGGGCCCCCCGGGCTCTTCCCATGGGATTTTGCGGGGCGCAGGCTCCCTTATGGGAGTTTATTATTCTTAAAAGGGGTTTGTTATTCTGATTTTAGTTTAATATTCAATGGTGGATCGGCTCCCGCTGCTCCTCGAGAGCATCCCGGCTGCATCCCAGTCTCCCGTCAATGTCCCAGCCCCGCTGGGGACCCCGCGGGTGCCACTGTCACCCCGGTGCCAGGCGCCGGTGCCGTCAGGAGCTGAGGAAGCTCTTTCCCAGCCAGCTCGATAATCCCAATTATTATCTGGATTCTCGATCAGGGTTGCTTATTAAACTTGGCACCGCTGGCTTTGCCGTTCCGGCCGCCTGCCTCGGCAGAGGGATTTATCTCCTGCCGACGCGGGAAGGAAATTGAGTGGAAAAACGCGGGGCAGAGCCCCCCGGGACGGCGGGGAGGGGGCCGGGGGTACCCGGCTTCCGAAGGGCCGGGAGATGCCGATGTCAGGCTGGGTTGGTGGAGCTGCCCGGGCCGTGTCCGTGTGTCCCTTTCCATCCGTCCGTCCCCGCCCTGTGCTGGCAGAGCGGCCCCGCTCTGGGATGGGCGTTTCTATTCCCAGGTTATTTTGGAATGGTCGGTGCTTTTGTACAGTACAGCCGCGGTTGTTTTCCCTTCTCGCTGGAATCTAAAGGACCTTTTGTCAGCCCCTCTTCCCCCTTCGCGCCAGGAATATCAGCTTTTTCCAGCCTTTCCGCTGGAATTCCCTGCTTCCCATCCCACAAACCTTCTTGGTTTGCTCACCGACCCTTCTTCTCACGAATTGTGTTTTATTTTCACCCGGAGCTGCCCGAGCTGGGGCTGATGTGCCGACCCTTCCAAAGGGGCTTTTCCCAAATTTCACCCAATTCTCAGCACTGAGGGGAGCAGAGCGGGAGGTGGGATAGATGCCACTGGGAAAAGATGCTCTCCCAGAAGGTTTCCCTCCCTCCTGGTGTATGGATGTTTCAATTTTCCCGTTGCTCTGCTCCGCTTTTTCCTGCCTTTCCACCGTTTTTCCTGCATTTTAAAAAATCCTGTACAACCCCTGTAACTGGAATTCCCTCTCTTTGTGTGTGCCCAGCCCTGGCTGATCTCCTGAGATCCCCATTTTAGGGTGGGGCCTCTCCCCCATCCCCTCTCGACGTTTCTGCTGGGGAATTTGGGTGAGGACTGGGTCGGCTCCAAAGTCCTTTATTTGGGAAATTGCCGTTATCCTGAGCCCGGCAAGGTTCTTCCCTCGGGAGCAGCCTCGTGCTCCAGGGCTTGGTGTCCATCTTGGGAACGCTCCAGGCTCCTTCCTTGGCTTTTCCAAGATCCTTCATGCCAGGTGGTTGGGAGAACCTCCTGCCCTCTGGCTCTGGCTGAAGGACTCAGGGTGGAGCCGTGGCCCTGTCGGGCTGTGCCTGTGACTCTCCCAGTGACCATCCCAGTGACCATCCCAGTGGCCATCCCAGTGACCGTCCAGTGACCATCCCAGTGACCGTCCAGTGACCATCCCATCATTGTAGAACTGCCGTTGGGTGCGGCACTGGCGCACGGGAATTCCGGCAGCGGCTCCGGCTGCAAATGCTGGTCAAAATGGTGCTCCTGCGTGGTTCTCAACAGAGAATCCAAGCCTGGTCTGGAACAGAAATGGCTTCTGGCTCCGGGCTCCATCCACGTCTCCGTTGGATCACCGCGGGGATTGGTTTGGCCGGAGCCGTGCGGATGCTGAGTCCTGGGGAGCACCGAGATCGTGTGCCCTGCCACGACCCTGGCATTGCTCCTGACCCTCTGAGATGGGATTTAAGGCTAAACTGGGAGAGCTGGGAGGAGGTTTGGGAACAGGGATCGCCTTCTGCTGCAGGATTTGTGCTCCAGAGGCAGCACCCAGCCCAGCCAGTCCCGGCCTTCCTAACGCTCGCTGCCACTGACCTTCAGCTCGGGCTAGCTCCCGACTTTCCCTGCCTGCTCTTCCTGGCATTCCCAGCTTTCCCCTCTCCATGGTGGTTCCTGAGGTCAGCAGCCCTCAGTTCCAGCCACCCAACCACTGCCTCTCCCGGCTCATCCCACCGCCATCTGCATTTTTCCATTGTTCCTTGGCTCTTCCCGATGCTCTCTCCGGCGCTGGGATGCGGAGCGCCGGCAGCGGGAGGATGTCCAGGGCCCAGTGTCGCAGCCGGGATCTGGACTCCAGGAAAATCTGGACTCCATATCGAAGCTGATTAATGATAATCATAAATCATGATGTTGTCTTTTATGATAGAAAGCTTTGGATCGGGAGCAGGGGCTCTCATCCTGTGATCCTGGATCCGGCTTCCAGCTCATTACCCGCAGACAAATGGCTTCTCCCTCCCCCAGCCTCAGTTTCTCCGTGGGTAAGGTGAGGATCGCTGCCAGGGGCTAAATTAGGGAATTAATGCTGGTAGAGTGATTGAGAGATGGAGAAGGACATGGCTCTCAGAGCTCCATGTCCCGCTGCACAGCGCGTCCGCCCGCTCCGGGGCCGGACATGGGAGTTTCGGCTGGGAGCAGGGATGGGGGCGTCTGCAGTGAAGCCCCTTCTTCGTGTCCACGGAGCCCAGGGCTCCACGAGGAGGGACTGGAGCCCCCCAGCTCCTTCCACGCTGGTTTGGGATCTGTGTGGGGACACAGTGGCTCAGATCCACGGCTGATTCCGGCGTGCATCCCGCATCCAGGTGGTTTGGCAGCGCCGGAGCCCAATTCATTCCAGCCTCTTCCTGGCGTGTCCCTCGCTGCCCCAAAATCCCAGTGTCACTGAATCCCCGTTCCCGTGGGAGGGGAATCCAGCTGGATGGATTTTTGTGAGTTTTTTAATATTTTTCCTCAAACGTTGTAATATGTGTTCCACCTTATAAATCACTTCCGTGCTCCGGCTGGAGGGAGGATTTATGGGCGCAGGTGGGAGGAACGCGGCTCCCAGGGCTGACCTGCTGGAATGGCTTTATGGTGATGGTCACAGCAGCCATTCCGGCCAGGGGAGAGGGCTTGGGCTGGGAATCCTGCCTGGGGATGGGATGGGAGCAGGGATGGACCCGGCTGGGATGGCCTGAGGTCAGCACATCTGTGGTGCCGCTGGGGTTTTCTCCGTGCTGGAAAGTGGCACCGGCAGGTTGGACCCCAAACCATCATCTGCTGGGGGACCACCAGAAAAGGGAGTTCCAAAACCTTTTCCAAGTCCCTCAAAGGCCAGTTTAAATCCTGGGAAGCACTTGCTTTTCCACTGCAGCTTTCAGTGTCATGCTGGGGCCACGGGAATGTCACTGGGGACGCGGGAATGTCATCAGGAGGCTGCCGATGACGGCGACCCCAGGGCGAGGGGGCCAGGGGGTGTTGGGGTGTGTGGTGAGGGTGGGGATGCTCAGCCCTGGGGAGACCCAGCCGAGGCTCTCCCTGCTCCCTGGGGGCCAGGCCGGCTCCGGGGAGGATTTTCCCTGCGCCAGCGCTGCCCGCAGCAGCACAAACGAACCAAGTAATTGGCAACATGGAAATATTTTGTGCTCATTAAGCACTGGGAAGCGACGGGTGAGGAAGCGGCGGGTGAGGGATCCGGGTTCTCCGGTGGTGTCCTCCCAAGCCGTGTTCTCCAGCGGCATTCCTGGTGACCCAGGGCAGGGAGCACGGAGTGGGGAGCACCCCAGGATGGGGGGCTGGCGGTGGGAAGGAGGTGGAGGAGCCCGATCCCGACACCGCACAGCCGGGAGCTCCGTGTGCTGGGGACAAGGACAAACCAGGGGAGCAGGGGGATCCCAGCCACTGTACGAGGGCAGCAGGGGTCACCCCCATTTCTCCCAGTTCCCATAAATCCCACGGATTAAAACCTGAAACATCAGATCTCAGCAGCTGCCTCGGAGCTCCCCAACCCCGGGGCTGTCGATTCCCAGGAGTGGCACCGAGGGGAGCCCCGGGCGGCTCCGTGTTCCCTCCCCTCCCAGCAGTGGAAGCTGGGGGCGATCCCTGCGGATCCTGTCCCTATTCAGGGGGTCCCGGAGGGGTCCCCCCACCATCCTCAGCCCCAAGCACGTGCCGGTGGTGCCGGGGCCCCGGCGCTGTCCCCGGCGCGGCGCGGGGAGCCCAGCGGTGCTGCAGGCGGGGGAAGCTTTATGGCTGTAGTTAAAGTGACTTTATGATATTGTATCTGAACAATTGCCGGCTATTATCCGGATCGATGCCGCGGGATTGAGACGCCGGTTGATAACCCAGGCAGGGCTCTAATCGCTTTTAAACCGCGCAGGGTCGGTGGGGCTTTCCAGAAAACCCCTCGGTGGTTTCTGTTTGGACTCCCTGCCCCTGGTTCTGGTGGGTTTTTCCCCCCGGGACATCCCTTTGTGGGTGCAGGTTTATCCCTCTCCACCCTGCCCTGGCTGGGGATCAGGGTGCTGGGACCTGGCTCGGGATGCCGGAATCCAGCGTTCCTGGGCTCCAGGGTGCCCAGCACTGCTGGGTCCTGCCCTGCTGAGGAGCGAGGGGCAGATTTTGGGATCCTGTTCCCGCCTTTGCCTGGCTCGCAGCGACCTTGGGTGAGTCACGCCACCTCCGCGCGCTTCGTTTCCCGCAGCTGTGAAACGAGGACAGTGATACCTTTCCCACCTTGCAGAGGGGTTGGGAGGCTTAATTAGTTAATGTTCGTAAAGTGCTTTGAGGATTAATTAATATTGTGACTCTAATTTTTTCCGATGGTGAAACGCCACTTAAATATCTCTGCGCTGGTTCCTTCTTCCCTGACCCTATAAAGCGAATCCACCCGGGAATGTTGCTGGTCTCTGCAGGAGCCATGTGGCCCTGTCCCTGCCAGGTGTCACCTCCCCGGTGCTGAACTGGGAGGCACTGGTGTGGGGGCACTGCTGTGGGGGTGTCCCAGAGTGTGGGGTGCAGCTCTGCATCCTGGCTCCTCAGTGTGGCCGCCTGGGCCTGATCCTCCTTGGCCAGGCTTTCCCTGCTGGGAGCCATTCCTGTGTTGGGATGAAGCCGCTGTCACCTCCCTGTGGCACTGCCCGTCCCTGCCCAGCCTGCTCGGGCACCTCTGGCACCCCCAGACCTCCTCGGGGGGTCCTTCCCTTCCGTGGGAAACCCCCCCCCAGTGAATCCCACATCCTGTGTCCGATCCCATCCGGCGTTTCGGGGGCTGCTGGACTGGGAGGGGGCTGTGGGGCCTGGCTGGGGGGTGGCCGGTCCCCGGTGGGTTGGGCACGCTGTGCTGGGCACGATCCAAAGCTGTGGGCAGCCGCTGGTGGCACAATCCCGGTGGGATCACAGCTGGCGGGGACATGGCTGGCGGGCGCGGCAGGGCGCGTTCCGAGGTCCCCGTTCCTGTGTGCCATCAGCGGGGTCGCTGACGGGCAGCTGTGGTTTCCTCCATGGTGATTTCTCAGCAGTGGCTCTGCTCCTGCCATGCTCTCCTGCTCCGTGTGAGCACGGAGGGGACGGGGACAGCAGAGGGTGCCCGCAATGGCAGCGCCATCCCCCAGCCCCTTGGGGTGTGAAACCTGGGGTTAGCTCCACTCAACTGCTGGGAGGGTCTTGGGCCAGCACCAGCGGGAGGTTTCCTGCTGGGAGCAGCCCAGGGAAGAGCTGAGTGTGTGTCCCAGCTCTGGGTGACCCCAGAGATCCCAGCCTCTGGCTCTGGCACTGACCGGGGGTGTTTGGCCCTGCTGGAGATGTGGGAATTCCGAGAGGGGCTGGTGGAGCCAGCGGGGAACGGCCCCAGGCGGGACTGGGACATGATGGAGCCCTGGGGCTGGAGAATCAGGGACGGCAGGAGAATTCCCAGTTGTGGAGCACTGGAGGGAACTGGGACCCGCCATAGAGCGAGGAAGAGAAGGAGGGAGGTCTGGAGGGAGCCACCATCCTCTTCCCTGGAGCTGCTGGGTGGAGCTGGAGGAGAAGGAGCTTCAGGGCCGGGAGAGGATGAGCCAGGAGGGTCCAGCCCTGGTTGATGGTTCCTGTCCCCGTCCCTGGTCAACAGCTCCAGTCCCTGGTTGTCACCAAGCTCTGTTGGTGTGAGGAGAGGCACGTGCAGGGTCTCAATCCCAGCCCCTCTGTGGGGTTTGGGGCAGGACACGCCGACGTCAGCGTCCCCACGCCCGGACCCTGCTCCGTGCCGTTAATGACATCCCGGCAATTAAACTGGAACTAATGCAACGATAAAAATAACCCGCTGTCCTTCCACAGCGCCGCATCCCACAAGCTCAGAGGTGTTTAAAAACCCTTTTAACGTCAGATCCTGGGCATGGGGGTGCCCGGGGTGGCACCGGGATCTGTGTGGCCATGACCAGGTTTTCCAGCCCTGACCCACTCCTGGCTTTCTGCAAGGTGTGGGCATCCCCAGTTCCCTCCAGTGCAGAGTCTGGTTTACCAACTGCCACGTTTTAAATAATCTAAATTACATGAATATTTTATTTTTCTTCTTTCTAGAGTTGTGGAATTCCCAGGGGTAGGTTTTCAGGCTTTTCTCCGTAATGGAGGAGCAGGAACGCTTTCTTTTAATGGTAATTGAGATTCTTGCATCATTGCAGGACTTGGGAGCTGGATGGGCTTTAAATAACGGGAGAGGGGGGGAATTCGGGTTCTGGCTCCTCCAGTGGGTTTTTGAGGTTTTTAGGTGGTTTTTCCTCAATCTCGTGGAGGCTGGAGGGGCTGGAAAGCTGCGTCCCCATCCTGCTGCCCTGGGAACCCTCCCCACAGCAGGAGGTGACTTGATGGGGTGACAGGGAGCTGTGGGTGTGGTGTCCTTTGGGAGACTCCTCAGGAATGGTGCTGGGGGTGACTTGTGTCGTGCACCCCATTGTTGGAGTCGCCTGCCAGCCCTTCCCCAACCCGTGTACGCCCAGATATTGGAGCTGGCTCCTCCCAGGCTGAGGTTTGGGGTTTTTTATGGCTTTGTTGCCTTCTGCCTGGCACGGTGGGCGCCCAACCCAGAGGACACCCGTCCTGGTGGGCACCCATCCCCATTGTGCTGCAGGGATGCTCGTGGGGCGTGGGAGGGGTTGGTGTCCATCCTCCACCGTGCACGAGACCGGGGTGGTGTTGGAAGGGGCTGAGCAGGACGAGGATGAACAGGGTGGAGCATGGCTGTGCCAGCCTGGGGGTGAGTCCCCAAACCTGTGAGTCCCCAAACCCAGAGTGCAGGAGCACCACGGCAGAGCTGGCATTGCCCCCCCGTGCCCTCCCGAGCTGCCTTGTCCCTCTGCTGCCCGTGCCATGCCGGCCTGGATCCCGGCCCTGCTCCGTGCTGCCAGGACTGGTCCCCACCAAGGCCGTGTGGGGCGGTGGAAGGGGCTGCCGAGCACTTTCTGGATGGGGGGAAGCGGTTTCCGGCTGCTGGGGGAAACATCTGGATCCAATTCCCGCTCCACGTGCAGCCGGCCGGGCCGGACCCGCTCCTGCCGCACGGCGTGACGGGAGCGGCTTTGCTGCAGGGGGACACACCTGGGCTTGGGAGTCCCATGCCAAGTCCCCTTCCCACTGCAAGCCCTCCTGCTACATCCGCATCCCAGCAGGATCCCCAGCACCTCATCCTCATCCAGTGGGAACCCCAGCACCGCATCCCCATCCCTNTGGTGGGAACTCCAGCACCACATTCCCATCCCTCTGCGAGCCCCAGCACCGCATCCCCATCCCTCTGGGAGCTCCACTGCTGCATCCCCATCCGGTGGGAACTCCAGCACCGCATCCCCATCCCAGCAGGATCCCCAGCACTGCATCCCCATCCCACTGGCAGCTCTTCTGTCACATCCCCATCCCACTGGGAGCTCTTCTGCCACATCCCCATCCCAGTGGCAGCCCCACCACTGCATCCCCATCCCACTGGGAGCTCCACCACTGCATCCCCATCCTTCCAGGAGCCCCAGTGCTGCATCCCCGTCCAGTGGGAACCTCACCACTGCATCCCCATCCCAGCAGGAGCCCCAGCGCGGCATCCTTATCTCACTGGGAGCCCCAGCACTGCATCCCTGTCGCACTGGGATCCCTGCCATCCTGCCCTGGAGCTCCCCTCATCCCGGTGCCACCTCTCGGGGCTGCCGGTGCCTGTCCCCGGTGTGCTGCCGCCCCGGGCGGGGGCGGGGGGAGCCGCTGCCCGCCGTGCCTTTTGTCAGCCTCGGAGAAGTTGACCTTGAAGCGCGCTGGCAGAGCCCTGCAGCTTAATCGTGTTAGAGGTGTCTGACTGCGGCTCGCGCGGCTCTACCTGAGCGGCATCAGCAAGGGGGACGCGGCGGGCTCGCCGCCCCGGCTCAATAATTGATGCGTTTTTCTCAGCTCCCCCTTCCGTGAAAGGAAACCCAAGTGCTGGGTGGATGGCAGGGCTGGGAAGATGGCAGGGATAGGAGGATGGCAGGATTGGGAGGATGGCAGGATTGGGAGGGTGGCAGGGCCAGGAGGATGGCAGGGTTGGGGGGATGGCAAGGATAGGAGGAAGGACNATGGCAGGATGGGGAGGACGGTAGGATTGGGAGGGTGGCAGGGCCAGGAGGATGGCAGGACTGGGAGGATGGCAGGGATAGGAGGATGGCAGGATTGAGAGGATGGCAGGATTGAGAGGATGGCAGGGCCGGGAGCATGGCAATGCTGGAAGCATGGCAGGGCCAGGATGATGGCATGGCCAGGATGATGGCAGTGGCAGTGGCAGTGACATGGGATGGGAGTGGGGATGGGAATGGTGAGGGGCTGCGTGCCACGTGGACACCCAGGGGTGCCATCCTGGGGTCACCCTGCTGTGCATGGGGGTGTGCTGAGGGTTCTCTGCGGTCACGAGGACACACACGGAGCGGGGGGCAGCCCCTTGGGTGCCCTCCTGCTCTGCCCAGCTTCCTGCCCATGGGAAGCCCCCGAGCACTGTGTTTCCACCTGCTTTTTTTTGGGAATCTCTGCAGAAACCCTCAAACCCTGCATTCCCACGGAAGCACCGAGTGACCTCACACCCAGCATCTCCCTTTTCCCGGGAGCACCTCCTGCCCCAGAGCCTGGCACTGCCCCCTCAGTGCCCCCAGCACAGCCCCTTCGGTCTCCCCTGCTCCCACCTGGATCCCCGTCACCCTCAACCACCCCGGACCCCATGTTGGGGACACTGGCCCTGGGTGTCCCCCGGCTCAGCCCCTTCACACTGGGCAGAGTTGTTTTGCCTCGGTACAACCCTTCCTCCCTGCCTCCCCCCTCTTCCCCCCCTTTTCCCCTCTTAGCCAAGCGCACAGGGAAGGGGAGAGATTTTAACCTTCTGCCTGGAACCAATTAAAAAGGTCTTTCCACAGAGACGAAAGTGCTCGTGCACCTTTGTGTGCTGCGAGCGGGGGGAAGAAAGCAGAGGCGGCCTTTGAAGGGGGGATGAGGTCCCTCCGCTGGGACCCCTCCGGGCTTTCAAAGCCTGCGTTATTTCTTTATTTTTAAATAGCCAAATTAAAGTGCCTCCCGCTTCCTCCCCTCCCCGTTTGCGTGGCAGCACGTGGCCCCCGCCAGCTGCCAGGGGGGATGCGGGCACGGCTGGTCCCGTTCGGGGCGTTCTGGGCACCGAGAGGGGTCAGGGCATTGCCCAAAACCCAGCTGGGACCCCTATGGGATGGGGCAGAGCATCTCTCCTTCCTGTTGGGAGTGCAGAGGTGCTGTCAGGGTGGTGTTGAGGGGGTTCTGGATGAGACAGGGCGGGGGCACGCTGGAGCCCTGACCAGGGCAGCCCCCTGCTCGCCTCAGTGCAGCCCCCCCAGTCACCCAGGGCAACCCCCCAGT